>SSNR01000110.1:1129310-1140579 GCA_006937965.1 Callopanchax toddi | reverse complement strand
TCTCACACACACACACACACACACACACACACACACACACACACACACACACACACACACACACACACACACACACACATACACCCCCCGCCCTCACCCCAAAGAATATTCATCCAAAATAATAATAAGAAAAGTAAAGAATTATACTAAAATTTGTTGTTACTTTTAACAGATTATGGAGCAAATAGTTTGGTATTATAAGGCTTTTTGTGGGCTATAGTGACACCCAGTGGATCAAACTGCAAATTACAACCAACTAAAGACCAGCTTTAATTTCTGGTAGCCACAAAAAAGAAAGAAATGAAGAGACAATGTGAAAACAAACAACGAAGCAAACAAAGAAAGGAAGAAGGACAAAGAAATAATGAAAATGATTTGTTTTAAACTGCAGATTATCTGGATTTAACTCCCATAGTATCGAGATCACAGTATTTTTTATGAAAGGGACAAATTTATTTATTTATGTATTACTGTTATATTGTTATATAATTAAATAATACATCAAAACATAGTTGTTATATTACTAATCAATAGTTTAGTTTTAATTATTATTATTATTTAATTGTTCAGGCTTTAAAGGATTAAGGCTTTCTGGAGCTCTTTCTCTTTGCTATTTGGCTTCTTTTCTCTCATTCCTGTTTAGTTCTTATACCTGATCATGACTTCATATAAAGCAGTCAGCAACTCTTTAAAAAATAAAGTGGAGGACAAACAAAATAGATTTTAATAAAACTATCTCCAGCAGGTGGACCCAATCTGAAAGTTGTGCTTTCAAGAAACAGGAAAAATGAATCCATCAAAGACCTGAAACCAAGCCGTTGAGAAACTTTGAGCTCAAGGTGAAAATTTAGGATGATCAGAAATCTGTTGGTCAACAGAAAGGTGTGTTTTCCACAGCTCTATTCTCCCATAGAGGGGAACTGCTCATATCTGGTCCTTAATGCACAACCTCAAATAACACTATTATAAGTCTGCTTTAAAATCCGGGCTTCCCTGCAGGCAGAGTTCCCAATGAGCTGTGATGGTCGACATGTTTCCCCAAAACAACAATAACACCTATTCATGGGTTACCATGTTTAATTCATTTCTGTACCTTCTTAATGAGCTTTACATTGGAATTCTACATAACGCAGTTACACAAAAATAAGAGAAATGTCAACAGTCGAATGCAGCTTTTTGAAATCTGTCTGCCTGATCACTGTGAACTTTGTGGTTTTACTTTTACAACCACAGAAGGTGAGAAAATCAATAAATTCACTGGATCCATACATAAGAACTGAGCTGAAGTCCTCCTGCAGGGCCGTTGAGGACATGTCAGTGGTCACTGGTGGAAATAAAGATGCAGAATAGCAGTAGTTCCTTCACGGTTCACTTTATATTTGAATTCCCAATATCTGAAATGACACAATATGGTTACAGGAAATGTACGATTTCCTAAAACTCAATGTTTATTTATGATGACCTGATCATGCTCAGATGTGGGTTTTTTTTTTTTCTGGCATTAATGCATTCTGGATATTCCCATCCTGACAGGCCATTGAATGTATCACACAAGGACGGGAGCTGGAGAGACCTCGCACCTGCCCCAAGGAGGTCTACCTGCTGATGCAGGGCTGCTGGCAGAGGGAACCCCAGCAGAGGATGGTCATCAAAGACATCCACCACCGCCTGCTGGAGCTGGTCAGGAACCCGCCCGTTTACCTGGATATTCTGGGCTGAAGGGCAGCATTCAGAGGAGTGAGAGAGATCTGTTTAAGAACAAATTCCTTTTTATTTTAAAGTCGTCCCAAGCTGGGATTCATTTCCCCCATTTTGCTAATTTTTCAGCGTTGCTGCTTGGTGATCCAGTCAGTCAGTCTGAAGTAACTTTCCTACCTTGATTTTGTCCAGCTCGACTTTGAATCCTGTTTACTGCCCTGTGATTCTCTGGAAAAATGTCAAATGTTTACCAAAGTGTTAAAAGTTTATCTGCCGAGGGATCAGCCCAGAGGGAGGTGCATGTGTTGAAGTCACAGTATTTGGCTTTATGTTGCCGAGGAACCAATTCTCAGCCCGTTTAGCAGATTGGTCTGCAGCACAAAGCCATTTGTAAAACACACTTGTTCACGCTTGTTTTCCATGAGTCAAAACCACTGTATGATTATTTTTCAAAAAAACAAAAAAAGTTTGTTAAATATTAGCCCAAAAAAGTGTTTCCAGATATAAAAATCTTCTGTGTTTACATTTATTATGAACAGAAACTGAGCAGCGGTTTGACCTGCTCCCTGCCTGATGGATTCACTCTGCAGAGGCTTTAGTTCCAATTAGACACATTTAATGTGCTAATGTTAAAAAAAGAAAAATCAAAGGACTGCAGTGAAATATGGTAAGGGAGCAGGATGGAGGGGAGGTGAAAGCCTGAGATGGTTGCAGAGGCAACAGATGGGTTAAAGTGAGACTCCAGGAGGGGGACAGATGGCCCTGAAAGTGAAACTGGAGGTGGGAAAGAAAAAAGTGAAACAGGCCTTTTAAGGGTAAAAGATCAGGTGAACAAACCGCTGCTACAATGCCTTGTGTAAATACTGAATGTACATAACTCTGTATTAATGTCTAAAATATCCACCTTCATGTGTTGTTACTCCAGCACTTTGTATAATGTCTGCCCTTAAAAATAAAGTTGATTTAAAAAACAACCTCCCTCTGAATCCAGGAGCTTCAGTCTGTCTGGGCGTCTTAACAAGCTATTCAACAGCCTTCTGTTATGTTGACGGACTAATCAGCGACCTGCGTCGTCTCCATGGGATGCTCAGCAGACGGTTATTGAAAAGGAATAATCAAGTTTCATATTGCCTTACAGCCGGGCCTCCAGCAAACAAACACCCTCCCAAAGCCTCTTCCTCACCACCTTCCCTCCATCACTCTGTATGCAGAGCGTCTCCAGAGAGTGGTAATGGATTGTGAGTAATGCTATCATCCCCCCCCCCCCTCTCTCCACCTCCCTGGTGTACTGGGTGAGGAGGGGGTGAAACACTTGGAGGACTCGTGTCTGGCTCATTGTTTCTTCTAGTGTCTTACAAGCAGATTCAGGCCAGATAGGATTAGAACACTCTGTAGTGTTTGTCCCTGGTATCCTTAAGGGCTCCCTTTGTGGTTTCAGAATGAACCTTTTTAATAAGCTCTCCAGGCTCCACCCTGGTTGGATGTGGAATATGAGGATAATAAGAGCTGGAAATGAGGCCATTTTAAATGGAAGTCCTATTAGAGCGTTGCAGCAGGAAACTTTCCTTTTCAGTCCTTCACCTCATCTTATAATGTACGCACACAGGATATTGATTTCTTCTGATAATTATTCTTTTTATGATAATGGCAGAGCCGATTCATTTTGGCCCGTGTCTGCTGCTAATAATAAACCAATCTGTGTGCTTCACCGGCCACCTTGTGAGGCTGGGGAAAAGAAAGAAAGCTAATGAATCAAACCAAAGTGGACCAAACTACAAAACCTGATAAAGAAGCTTTTATTAACAACACAACTGACTATTCAAATCAGCTCAGGTTTAAATCAAACCTCCAGGAAGTCTTCTGTTTCATTTTCTCATGTTTAAATTTAGATTCATGTGATCATTTCAAGGCATTATGAAACAAAAAAACATGCCCTGTGGCTGCTAAAAGAATCACTTTAGTTTTTATTATCATTTTGGGAAATAAATTTACCAGAACACCCAAATATTTTGACCCTCCGGACAGCTGGTTCTCCTGCAGATAAGCTGCTGCAACACCTGCAGCTCATTGCATGACCAGAAACAGCTCAGGAGGAGAGGAGCTGCTCATTTTAAAGATATACCTGTTTGTGCTGCACTGCCCTCTGGTGGCCACTCATGGTCACTACTCAGGTTCATACTGGTTCTACAAGATTTCATAAAACTGATGTTCTACATTTTGATGCACATAGAAAGTTCAGTGCTAAACATTTGAAGGCTTTTACATTTAAAAAAATTACAAATATTGTAGCTTCTAAGCTGTTATTGTTCACACCAATGGTTGCATTTTTTATTCATTTGAGACCATATTTGTTTGTTTTTTTTAATGCTTTTTAATATTACAGTAATAAAAAGGTATTGTTCGGTAAGAATGCATCGTTTTATTTTTTTAAATCTTCATATTTTAAGGATTTCCCCCCTCATTGCTTCATTAAGATGTAGTCACTAGTGTGTTGTTGACCTGCAGGTCAAAGGGTGAAATACATAAATCATGACTCCAGCTGATATGCTGCATGCTTCTGCTGAAGGGGTTAAAAATGAGATGTTCATTAATAAATTAATTGCACTGACAATTAATGGTTTCATAAAAACTTTAATTTTTTAAACCAACCTAGTAAGGCAACATAGCAAATTACAAACAAACAATACACAGCAAACAAACGTTTATACGGCTTAAGATTACTTTATCTTTTTGTAAAACAACATTGCATCAAAAATGTATTATGTAAAACTGATAAGGTTGTATTTTGAACCAACCTTCAGCATCATTTTCCTCCTCGTCTTTGCTTTCTGAGCTACATTAGACATCCCTCCAAAACAGAAAAATTTAATAAAATACCACAAAGAGGTGACCTGTTTCTCTGAGAATTACAACCGGCGTCCTATTCAGGAGTTTGACACGACCAAGAGTTTGTACTGTAACAGTGATCCGGTCCGTCAGCTTGGACTTTAACCATCAGTGTTGATGTTTTGGTCAAAATAATGCAGTTTGGAGGAATAATTCAGAGCTGTCAAACTGCTGCAAACACGTGAGTGGAAAACATAAATCAACAGCAGCACCATAATAAATGCAACACGTTTCTTCCACAGCATAGAAGTCGGCAATGCCGGGATTCCAGGAATCAACAGGCTCAAACTGAGGAATGCTGTAACGCGAGAGATGATAAAAATCCTTCAGCAGGAGGGTAGGTTAAAACAGATGATGCTACTTTTATACTCTGCTCTAACCCAGAAAACAATACTAATACAAAAGTGTGTGTGTGTGTGTTTCATTCATTCTTCGTCCAACGATTCAGCGTCCGGCTCGGACCTGAAACACTCCTCATTTCCCTTCTTTCACGTACGTTTCCCCTCGGATTTAATCACCCATCTGACTGGATTAGTGTGAGTGTGTGTTAGCATTTCTGTTGCTCATGAGCACAAACAGCTGGTGTTACTGGAGATGGAAAGTGCACATTTGTACCAATAAATGCTTTCAAACACGTTCAAGGCAAATTTCAACCTGTTTGTCTGTAAAATGAGGATTTTAGAAACCTTCAGCTACAGAGTGAGTGTAAGCTTCAACTAACAGCTCTTTCTGGTTTCTCTGTATTTTATTCAGTTAGTTTTTACATCCTAATGAGTTATTTTTATTCATTTTATATCTAAAAAAAGACTTAAAACAAAAAAGTAGCTTTTTGTTGTTTTTGCTGCATTTATAGAATAGAATAGAATAGAATAACTTTATTTATCCCACAGTGGGGAAATTCACTTGTTATTGGTATCTTATTATAATGTTTAGGATTTTTTAAATAAAAAATCTAAAAATAGAGATGGGTTAAGCATGAGAATGTTTCCTTCTTGTTTTAAAGAACAACTTTTAGTCAAAAAATAACTCACAAGATGAGCTTTTTTGTAATTAAGTGGTTATGTTTTTTAAAAACCTCTCGTTTCTGCGCCTGAAACGACTAATAAATATAAAACGATATAAATAGATAAAAGTTATTTTTTTAGTGGTTAATGTAAACAGAGCCACATGAAACAAGACTCAGAAAGTATAACAGGATTGTTAATGTTTTTGCTATAATGTAAATGATTCAAAACATAATAAACGTTAAAATGTAATTCCTTGTTTTTACATCTCTCTTCATCCCATCAGCATAGTTGTAAAGAAACATTTGGATATCTATAAAATAAAAACCTCCGTTTCTGTCTGAATGTTCTCACTGGTTGGGATTCTGAGAACCGTCAGAGCCGACGGACGTTTGGAACAAATGACCCGACGAGCAGAACAAGAGGAGAATGGTGCCATTTGCTCCCAACGCAAATTGTGGAAGACCTTCGGGGGGCAAGGGGCTGCTTCGCCGTTGCCATGGGAACATAAGGTTATAAAAGTGGTACCTGTCTTTTAATCACCACCTCACTGTAACATTTTCTTCCCTCCCCTGTTGAGGGTGGATTGTGTGGCTCATAATGAGGCAGGCAATCAGAAAAAAAACGAACCGCACGGATCTGAAAATCAATTCTCGTCAGCGCAGAGTGGAATCAATAGGCCGATGTTTAAGAGCTGCCAATTCAATCTGCATTATTTTATGTAGGGCTGGGTGAGATGTGTTTGTGCTGCTTTATGACAAAAAAAAAGTCCAGTTAGGAGGAAGACTTCGATTATTCATCTGAACCTGATCATTTTGACCTTTAGTCCTATTCTGATCACGGTGATGAGGAAGTCTGATTTAAGGCGTTTTGGTGTCGTGTTACAACAGCAGGCTTCCTTCAACCCAGAGCCCGGGTCATCAGCCTCCTGAGTCAACACACAAACACTGGAGGAGTGTAACGATATTAGAAAAGTGCTTCCACGCTGAGCGTGAAGAATTAAAATACACTCTGAATGAGAAAGTGTTAAACCAGCACTGCTGCGAGCTTTCCTTTGGAAAGTGAATCGGACATTTTTCAGTCGGAAACGCTCCCTTACTGCTCTTTGCTCTCACAAGCTGAGGTGTGTTGCTGGTTAGAGGCGTGGTGAGGTTTCCACAGCAGCGGCGCGCTGAAAAGGCCGATGAGACCCAGGTTGAGTACGAGGCTGATGGCGAGCGCCCCGATGGTCCCAAGGAAGGATGGCATCAGCCCGTGGATCTGGAGCCACGCCCTCCGAGATGCCATGTCCGCTATGACGCCCTCCATCTGGAAGTGGGTTCCCACCACGGCGCTGACGTGGAACAGCTGATGGCTGTGGCCTTAAAACAGGAGACATCACACGAGTCAGGACGGAAAAGGACCTCTTTATTTATTATTTAACTAATGTGGAACAAAACAAATATATTTTTATAATTTAATGTAATTTTATGAGCAAAACAGTAAAACTTGAACCAGTTTTCACATTAAATATAACAAAAAACCCTGAAACACCTTTTTTTTGCTAAATCCTCATATAATCACCTTTAAAGTATTTAATATAACCCGATACCTCGTGTTTCATATCAACATGAACAGAATAATCTCAGTAATTACAAGGAAGATTTGTATTGTGATTTGATGTTTTGATTGAAATCTCTCTTTCGAAAAGGGTGAAAAACAAAAGTCAACACAGAAAAATTTAGCTTTGAAATAAACATTTAGAAATTTGGATTTGAAAAAAGGTGAAATATCTTCTAAAATCAGAGCTTTACTATGTTAAAAATCTGAGATTACAGATAAGTAATTACATTTGTTTTCTTCACAAAACAGGGAAATACCAAAAAAAAAATCTTTGTAAAAACGTTTTTTTGGATTAAATAGTACTTTGACGAGATGTGAGAGAAATGTAATCAGGCTGAATAATAACAACATGCCACAAAAAACCTTCATGGAAAGTCTGAATAAATAACAAAAACCTCTTTGTTCAAGCTGATTATTTAGTTATAAACAGGGGTACAATAACTAGTCCTCCATGAGAGACAGATATCATACATGCGCATTAGAGCCGACTGCCTGAACGCGGACCAGTGCTTTCACTATGGCGCAGCCCGCGATCTGACGAGCTTCACATCCTGCTGCAGCCCAGCTCTGAAGCTAGTGGACACACACGGCAGGACCTCCCACACAAACAGTCACAACCTCAGTGAAGTTGACCTCCCACCCTTTTAACTGCACAAATCATCAAAAACAAAGCACTTACCACTCCACCTCTTTGCCTGTTTTTTTAAGTGGGTGGGTCAGCAGCACAAACCAAGCACTAAAAAAGTAGACCGGTCCGGTTCATTTCAGAGCAAGCTGGTGGTATAATGACCTCAGTAGAATGACTTACAAATTAACATTTAATATCTCAAAAACGACAGCAGCACAAACGGAAATTTTAACGGCACAAATCATCAAAAACAAAGCACTAACCACTCCACCTATTTGCCTAGTTTCTTTAAGTGGGTGGGGGGTCAGCTTCACTGAGGTCATCACTGAACATCTGAAACAGGCAGGTGACACAGCAGCGACAGTTTACCACCACCACCCTGAACGGAGATGAGCGTATACCAGCACCAGGGTCTCCCTCGAGTACCTCTACAAAATAAATTGTGTGGGAGTCAGCTGGTGAGTCGATACTTTTCTATCATAAAAGGAGGTGTATGCTGCCTTCACAGACTGATAAAAAGCTCAGTAAATCTCAAAACCCACCACAGACATTAAAGGTGTCTACTACACAAAAAACACTGAATTAATGTAAAACGTATTCCTGTACATGACTCAGATGCTGGGAAAATAAATAAATGTGCGACAGATGCATAGGTGCAGCCTCAGACTCCTACAGATCAAAAACAGAAAATCAGATTTCTTTCTGTTGTTTAATTATTAATTCAGGTACAAAGAATGAAAATTAAAATGTTAAAATTGACCTGAATAACATTTTGTGAAGATAACACTAATGAACTATCCACATTCTTTTAACAACTGAAACATTATCAAAGGTATATATAAAAAGTTTTGAACATTAAAAAAATTTGCATGTATAAATGATGGAAATTTGTTTTTGTTTTTTTGTTATTTTAGAGAAAATAAGATAATTTCTGTAACTAGTGAATGTTTTTGCATGAAAGATGCAACGATATAAATATAAAATAGTGTTTTATCATTTTACAATAGGTCTCTTGAATGTAATCCTTTTAAATCATTGATTTTATTTTGTTTTGATCTGAGAATCTTGAATTTACCAACTTTACAAAAAATATATAAGTATTACCTTTAGCAAATTCTAAGAAATGAAACTGTTTTTTCACAATTTTTACAAACTGAACCTCATATTAGAATGTTTGAATTTATTAAAAAAAGCTGAAATGGCATGGTCGTCTGTTGGACAATAATGAAACAGCCTCTGGTTTCTTTTAAGAAAAGATCAACAAACAGCAGCTCGTCGTACGTGACCCTCCTGTGTTCGTAGACAATGAAACTTTGGTGAAAACCTCAGAGGAGGAAAGAAAACAAACTGTAGAGCAAAGAAACAGGTGGAGGAGTCTGAGTGTTCACGGCCCAATCAAAAGCTATGTGATGTAGAGTCGTTTGATTTACTGCCAACTGGTCAGAGGGGAACATTTTATTAAAAAAGGTTCAGATAAAAGACGAATTCTAACCCTCGTCAAAGAACAAAAACCCTGAAATCAGACACTTTCCTCTTTTGGCTTCTGGAGGCTTCAGCTTTATTTCTGTTCTTCTGTGATTTACCTGGAGTCACTGGCAGAATCCTTTTATTGATAAGTGATGAATAATAACTCAAATAAAACTTAAAGTTATGACTATTTATAGGACAAGTGATCTTATTTCTTTCTTTATACATTGTGATTTGCAGCCAAAGCCTGAAATGTTTAAAAACAAGTTGTACATTCTTTACAAAAACAAACAAGAGGGTTTTATTTAAGATTTAAAAAATTACAAAACTAAGTAAAATAAATTCATTAAAATATTTCAAAATGTAAAAAATAAATAAATAAAAAAACAGAAAAATGTCATTTTAATAACAACACTTATTGGTTGAAACTTCTAATTTCCATATAGTTCAGTGAGCGTCCTTTAAAGAGCATATTTTAAGTTCTTTTTTTTTAAAATTCTGATAAAACTCTGTCCAAAAATACTATTTGAAATGTTTATTGAGGGTATTTTGTTTTACAATACATTTTTTTAAACCATTTTTCTAGTCAAAAGTGCCCCTTTTTGCAAAGCTTCTAAAAACGCTTTTTTTTCATATGTGGACCTGTGACGTCAGCTAAGGGAGCTCCTAGCTAGGTGGCGCTGCTTACAGTGTTGTCAGCTGTAGATAAATAAAGTATTTGTAGGATAATTTAACACTCTGTACGATCAATAATCCCATAAATCTGATCATTTGAGCCCTTTGTTGTGTGGAGTTTGTGTAACAGATGCTTGTTTTAATCATTGTGTTAGATTTTTTAAAGCTAAACTACTTTAACATCTCAGACTGGCACCGCTCTAGTCTGCCAGCTGCCTGCTCGCTGTCGGCGATGAGTTGTTAGTTTTAGGTTAGTGCGCTCTTTAATCCAGTCGGTGTGTATTCATTTTAATAAAAAATGCTAAATTATATTTATTATGTTTATGAATGCCAATCGCCAGTCTGTCAGGACACTGAGTCAACAACGGGACAGCTTCCTTACCGGTACGGTGACTTCTGTTTGGAGACGAAAAACCCCGGCGGTCCTGGTCTAGTCCAGGACTGGATGTGATGGAGTCCCATACCGACGAAAAACATTCAGTGTGACTCTAAACATGCGCCGTTACTTCGATCCATTCACCGGAACCGCTGTTAGCACGCAGCAGCTAACAAGAGCTAACCGCTGTTAGCATGCAGCAGCTAACAGGAGCTAACGGGGAGACTTGAGTCTCGTTTCCATGCCAGGTTTGGTACGGTTCGTGGTGGGTCGTCCGGTACCGATCAGCGATTTCATGAGAGCATTTCCTTCAGGTGTCTGACCCTCACCTGGCTGGCGGGGTACAGTAAATCCATGCCGTGAGGCTCTCCAGAGGGGCTTCCCGTTCCCAGCGGCTCCCAAGAGGGGATTCCCAGCGGGGTTTCCAGCCTGACCCGACACTGTTTCGGTCAGCCTCGAACCGTTTAGCTGCATCCTGTGAAACTTTTTATAAACTCTTTCATTTCTTAAACGCAGCTCAATGTTTGGAGCTCTGATGATCAAAACCTGGTGCTAAACGCTGGTATTTTACCCAGACCCAAGTGAGGAGGTGGGTCACGGTCTACAGCTGGACCGACAGGGTACAGCCTTACAGGACTGATTGTTTTTATCTTTTTTTTTTTTATCTTAATAAAATAACTTCTCACTATAGTAATAAAGTAATAAAATAACGGCACTCTGGGGGTTTGTTTTGCTCGTCACAAGCAGTGATCAGTGGATCAGTTTTCTATATAGAGAACGAACGGTCTCCCGGCTCTGTCGTCACTTCCGGTTTGGTGAAAAAATTGACAATTCTCACAAAAACGAATCCAAGAGCCTAATTAAGCTGAATTTGTGTAAATTTTTATTCAGAAAAAGTTTCTATTATATTTCTCTAAACATTTGTTTAAGGGA
>SSNR01000110.1:1115605-1129300 GCA_006937965.1 Callopanchax toddi | reverse complement strand
CCTGTGTTCGTAGACAATGAAACTTTGGTGAAAACCTCAGAGGAGGAAAGAAAACAAACTGTAGAGCAAAGAAACAGGTGGAGGAGTCTGAGTGTTCACGGCCCAATCAAAAGCTATGTGATGTAGAGTCGTTTGATTTACTGCCAACTGGTCAGAGGGGAACATTTTATTAAAAAAGGTTCAGATAAAAGACGAATTCTAACCCTCGTCAAAGAACAAAAACCCTGAAATCAGACACTTTCCTCTTTTGGCTTCTGGAGGCTTCAGCTTTATTTCTGTTCTTCTGTGATTTACCTGGAGTCACTGGCAGAATCCTTTTATTGATAAGTGATGAATAATAACTCAAATAAAACTTAAAGTTATGACTATTTATAGGACAAGTGATCTTATTTCTTTCTTTATACATTGTGATTTGCAGCCAAAGCCTGAAATGTTTAAAAACAAGTTGTACATTCTTTACAAAAACAAACAAGAGGGTTTTATTTAAGATTTAAAAAATTACAAAACTAAGTAAAATAAATTCATTAAAATATTTCAAAATGTAAAAAATAAATAAATAAAAAAACAGAAAAATGTCATTTTAATAACAACACTTATTGGTTGAAACTTCTAATTTCCATATAGTTCAGTGAGCGTCCTTTAAAGAGCATATTTTAAGTTCTTTTTTTTTAAAATTCTGATAAAACTCTGTCCAAAAATACTATTTGAAATGTTTATTGAGGGTATTTTGTTTTACAATACATTTTTTTAAACCATTTTTCTAGTCAAAAGTGCCCCTTTTTGCAAAGCTTCTAAAAACGCTTTTTTTTCATATGTGGACCTGTGACGTCAGCTAAGGGAGCTCCTAGCTAGGTGGCGCTGCTTACAGTGTTGTCAGCTGTAGATAAATAAAGTATTTGTAGGATAATTTAACACTCTGTACGATCAATAATCCCATAAATCTGATCATTTGAGCCCTTTGTTGTGTGGAGTTTGTGTAACAGATGCTTGTTTTAATCATTGTGTTAGATTTTTTAAAGCTAAACTACTTTAACATCTCAGACTGGCACCGCTCTAGTCTGCCAGCTGCCTGCTCGCTGTCGGCGATGAGTTGTTAGTTTTAGGTTAGTGCGCTCTTTAATCCAGTCGGTGTGTATTCATTTTAATAAAAAATGCTAAATTATATTTATTATGTTTATGAATGCCAATCGCCAGTCTGTCAGGACACTGAGTCAACAACGGGACAGCTTCCTTACCGGTACGGTGACTTCTGTTTGGAGACGAAAAACCCCGGCGGTCCTGGTCTAGTCCAGGACTGGATGTGATGGAGTCCCATACCGACGAAAAACATTCAGTGTGACTCTAAACATGCGCCGTTACTTCGATCCATTCACCGGAACCGCTGTTAGCACGCAGCAGCTAACAAGAGCTAACCGCTGTTAGCATGCAGCAGCTAACAGGAGCTAACGGGGAGACTTGAGTCTCGTTTCCATGCCAGGTTTGGTACGGTTCGTGGTGGGTCGTCCGGTACCGATCAGCGATTTCATGAGAGCATTTCCTTCAGGTGTCTGACCCTCACCTGGCTGGCGGGGTACAGTAAATCCATGCCGTGAGGCTCTCCAGAGGGGCTTCCCGTTCCCAGCGGCTCCCAAGAGGGGATTCCCAGCGGGGTTTCCAGCCTGACCCGACACTGTTTCGGTCAGCCTCGAACCGTTTAGCTGCATCCTGTGAAACTTTTTATAAACTCTTTCATTTCTTAAACGCAGCTCAATGTTTGGAGCTCTGATGATCAAAACCTGGTGCTAAACGCTGGTATTTTACCCAGACCCAAGTGAGGAGGTGGGTCACGGTCTACAGCTGGACCGACAGGGTACAGCCTTACAGGACTGATTGTTTTTATCTTTTTTTTTTTTATCTTAATAAAATAACTTCTCACTATAGTAATAAAGTAATAAAATAACGGCACTCTGGGGGTTTGTTTTGCTCGTCACAAGCAGTGATCAGTGGATCAGTTTTCTATATAGAGAACGAACGGTCTCCCGGCTCTGTCGTCACTTCCGGTTTGGTGAAAAAATTGACAATTCTCACAAAAACGAATCCAAGAGCCTAATTAAGCTGAATTTGTGTAAATTTTTATTCAGAAAAAGTTTCTATTATATTTCTCTAAACATTTGTTTAAGGGGGCTGCTTGGTGGCGCAGTTGGTTAGCACTGTTGCCTCGCAGCAAGGAGGTTGTGGGTTCGCGTCCCGGCTCTGCGGCCTCTCTGCGTGGAGTTTGCATGTTCTCCCCGTGCATGCGTGGGTTTTCTCCGGGTACTCCGGTTTCCTCCCGCAGACCAAAAACATGACTGTCAGGCTAATTGGGCTGGTAAATTGTCCTTAGGTGTGAGTGGGTGTGTGGTTGTTTGTCTCGTTCGTCTCTGTGTGGCCCTGCGATGGACTGGCGACCCATCCAGGGTGTCCCCCGCCTCTCGCCCCTTGACCGCTGGAGATAGGCACCAGCTGCCCCGCGACCCTCTGTGGAGGATGAAGCGGCTACAGAAAATGGATGGATGGATGGATTTGTTTAAGGGAGTGTCTAACTTAAAATATGCTCTTTAAGGAGCTAAAAGGACATTCTTTAGTTTGTTCCTTTATTTATTCAACTTTTAAAAAATATTAGCACTTTTTAAACTTTTTAAAAACCTTGTTACCTTTTTCTTACCATTTCGTTTTTACTTCTTAAAATTGTCGAATTTCAGCTGCAAATCAAAAACTAAGAACAAGTGCTCAGATGTGACCACTATAAAAGGTTAGGTTAGTATCTCACTACGCTGTGGCTGCAAAAAAAACAAAAAAACTGCAATCGAATTGTGACATTCATGGGAGAGCTCTGCAAATTTTCTTGTCATATTTTAGTCTCAAGTTGTCTTAATGATATCTCGGTTTCATCTCTCACACTTTGTGTCATGAAAACCAGATGGAGAAGGGTACCAGATGTCTGCAATGACTCCGACTATTTTAAGAGAAAACTTGCTGTACAAATCTGTAGAATATGTTTGAAATGGCGGCAACCCGAGAGCAGCAACCTGTGAGAGAATTAAGAATCTTTGTAAATACATCGACATTTTGGGAACTCCCTCATTTATCCTTCTCATGGGATTCCATTGGCTAATATCAAATTCATGTTCAACACTTTCCAGCCCCATACAGCAGTGATGATGTACAGTACATACACTACTCACAAAAAGTTAGAGATACTCAGCTCACAGGTGAAATGTCAGGATGCAAGGAACGTCTAAAGTGAAGGCCAGGGGCCACTTGTGGCCCTCAATGGCATTTCAAGAATGGCAGGCAGGTTGTTGATGCAGAGAGACAGGTTTTTACTTTTTATGTTCAAACCTTTGCTGATGTGAGGCTGATTAAAAGTATTAGTCTTTTAATAACCAATATTTTAATTGTAAATAGAATGACAATCTCTCTAAAAAGCAGACTTGTGAGCTCTTGACTAAAACCAGCAGCATCGCTGAAGGACGAGTCACTCAGCTCATTGTAAGCAATTAACCCATCAAATTCAGGGAATTGTTTTTCTTTGCAAGACAAACTTCTTGTAATGTCTCATCTCTACAAAGACTTACAGATTCTATTCTGCAAAAAAAAAAAAAAAGTCACAATAAAATCACTTTTGCATTTTCTAGATTTAAAAAAAACTTGTGGCCTGTGAGGACTTTCAGCTTGGCAATTTTGTTCCTCATCTTAAAAAGTTTGGACACCCCTGCACTTTAACCTTGAAAGATGATTTTCTTCTGAGGGTGGAGTACCAAAAGTACAGTGGAGTGAACTGCACTTTCTACAGACCTGAATCCTATTGATAACCTCTGGGATATGCTGAGTCGTCAAGTCGTAAGCTCTGAAACTCAATAAACTGAAGCCTAAGAACCCCAGTCTAACAATGTTTAAAAGGAGTCAACTGAATATCACATCAGATGTTTTTTGTGTTGCTGTGCATCCAAAAACCCTTTCATAACCCTTCAATTCTGTCTGATGAGGTACAAAGTGAGATATACCGATGTAGTCGAAGCGCCCAGGGGCCAGCCTCTCCGGGAGGTGGGCGGTGAACAGAAATCCAGTGAGGAAGGCAAAGAAAAGGTGGTAACAGTGATTGGACAGGGCGTCGCTCGA
Source organism: Callopanchax toddi (assembly GCA_006937965.1). NCBI lineage: Eukaryota > Metazoa > Chordata > Actinopteri > Cyprinodontiformes > Nothobranchiidae > Callopanchax > Callopanchax toddi. The sequence continues at coordinate 1,125,160 of SSNR01000110.1, read as the reverse complement.
GCTGCAAATGCCCCAAAAAGACAGGAGTACCTACACGCAGAAACAGACTTTAATCAGACTGTAATAAAACTAATGATTTAAATAAGAAACTTCTTACAAAAACACAAACTAATCATCACAAAGATTAATTAATGGCACTAAATCCTTTCATTAGATTAGGAAGGTCAAATACTGTGCTAATAGACTCAAGTCTCACTCATCAGGTCTGAGTACCTAAATAATGAGAAACGATTTCTGTTTTAAAGGGGAACCAGAAAAATGTGAGGACTCACCCTGTAAAACAGAGGAACTGTGTCGAATATAAATGGGACGACAAACGCTCCCGTTCGAAGAGCTTTACTTCTCTTTGGAAACTGCAGCTCCACGAATCTGTGCAGAGAAAATAAAACTTTAATATTCTGTAGCCATCATGTTACATGATCATCTGCTTTTCAGTGGAGAGTTTAAGCTCCATATGACGGCCTTAACGTTCCTCCAGATGCTCTCCTGTTAGAGCCAGCATGCAGAATGTAACACACGCCATGTTTTTACAGAAAACAGGAATCACAGTTACATCAATCAAATCCAGCTGCTGTGACATCTACTAACAACTCCAACATTAAAACATTTTGCAAAGTAAAAGATTCAACCTGGAGTAATCTGGAGGATTGTGGAGCTTCTTACCTGGAATAGCAGGACATGCTGGTGCAGAACAAAGTGTTCCCAACAGCAATGAGAACAAAGTGCTGATGGAGCCACGAGTTCACCCAGCAGTCTGGCATCACGTAGTACCCATAGCTGATGGCACAACCTGCACACAAACACACAAAGTTCAACACTAACATACAGCTTGAAGCTACTATATTTTTAAATGGTCATATTTGTACATTATGCAAACTGTGTGTTTCAGGAATCACCTTGTTGATGAAAAAAATCTTATTTTAAGTCAGTCATCTTTGATATTTATGAGGGGTCACCAGGGACATTATTCTAAATTATCTTTAATACAAAAATGTGACAACTAAATTTCTTATAAACACACATAAAACCACAGAGGATTTTTCACATGTGTTTATAAGAGGTCTTCACAAGAAGAAGAAAAATAAGTTTAATTTATATAGCACCTTTAAAGATAGGGATCACAAGGTGCTTTACAGGGAAAAAAAATTAAATTAAAAAGCAAACAATATAATATAAAAGCAGATGAGATAAAGATGAACAATATATACAAATGTACACAGAGCTTTCTTCGCAGGATGACGAGCAGAAACAAGAGACGTCGGATTAGCATGACGGATTCATCAGAGACCACGAAAAGCGCGTCTGAACAGGTGGGTTTTTAGCTGCTTTTTAAGAGTCCACTGAGTCAACTGATCTCAGGCTCAGAGGGATAGAGGTCTGGGGGCCACAGAGGCAAATGCTCTGTCACCTTTGGTTTTCAGCCTGGTGCGCCTCACAGCCAGGAGGCTCTGGTCTCCAGACCTCAGGGATCTGCAGGGGGTGTACGGCTGATGTAGGAGGGAGCTTGATCATGTAGAGCCCGGTGAACCAGAACCAGGAGCTTAAATTGAATTCTGGAGTTTATGGGCAGCCAGTGGAGCTGGTAGAGTAGTGGGGATTTGGAGGATTTAGACTAGCACAAGCATTCTGAACCAACTGTAACCGGTCCAGTGAGGTTTTCTTCAAACAGGTGAAAAGTGAATTGCAGTAGTCTAGATGGGACGAGATGAATGTGTGGATAACAATTGGGGCGGCATATAGCTCAGTTGGTAGAGTAGCCGCTCTGGCAACCGGAGGGTCGCCGGTTCAATCCCCAGCTCTGGCTGGGTTAGATTGTCGTTGTGTCCTTGGGCAAGACACTTCACCCAACTTGCCTGCTGGTGGTGGTCAGAGGGACCTGGAGGGCACCGGTGCATGGCAGCCCCGCCTCTGTCAGTGTGCCCAAGGGCAGCTGTGATCACAACGTAGTTTATCACCACCAGTGTGTGAGGGTGAGTGGGTGAATGACTGATCGTGTTGTACAGCGCTTTGGGGAGTGTTTAACACTCTAGAAAGTGCTCTATAAATTAGGGATGTCCCGATCCGATCACGTGATCGGAAATCGGCCCCGATCACGTGATTTTGGACTCGATCGGAATCGGACGTCACCTCCCGATTTTGACTCGGGTTTCCTCTACATGCGCACCGCCCCGCCAAAATAAAAGCCGCTATGCCTTCTGAAGGAAGTTTGGGTTTTTAAATATACGTTAAACAATCTAAAGCACATGGGATTCATATATAGTCTATATTTGTGCACATATATTAACCATAATCAGAGTTTGAATCAGTTTCCGCCGGTCCAGGAGGAGGGAGGGGCCGGGACCGGGAGACACACGAACTTATCCAGCAGCGACCGGGTTCGCTGCTCTCTCCACACCCACCGGGACTCGTCCTCCCCTGAATGGAAAGCAGCCACGCACCGACAGGAGTACTCTGTCTGGAGGAGGCGGCGAGGCCGGCGTGGAGCGAGTCACACCCGCGCTAACTCGTCCCTATGCAGCGTCTCCCTCCAGGCTCAGAGGGGATTCTGCTGAATGCTGCAGGTACACCACGTCACAACACCCGCCCTCCATCGGGAATGTTAAGATTTTTAAAAAGCGCTTTCTGAGGAGGAGCTTCCTGATTAAATGTCGCTCCAAAACGATTTCTCCAAATAGTCTAATGAAGAAGTTGTTCAGAGCTGCTGCAGTCAGAGGATAAAACAGGAGGAGTGAAGGAGGAACTGATGACTTAAGAAATGATCGGGTCATTGTCAGTAAACAGGTTTGTTCTTTCTGGGCAAAAAATGGAGCAGAGTGTTAAAATAATGTTGACATTTCTGCACCTGAACAGCTGTAGGAAAAAAAGATTTTCCTCAAAAAGTTACTTTAACCACAAACTAATTTTATGCACAGAGAATTATGTTTAAGTATTTAAACATATATGGATATGATAGAGTACACAGATGGATGGATTTATGTCTGCAGCATGACATCATTTTGTTACTTGTTTATTTTTATTAGTTAAACATCGCAAAGTAGAACGCAGAAGCAGCTTGAAGCAGAAAGTGTGAGTATGTCTGTGGTCTGGAGGCTTTATAAAGTTGATCACAGCAACATATTAAAAAGATCGGATCGGGACTTGGGATCGGCAGATCTTCAAAATCTAATGACTCAGACTCGAGGGCCAAAAAACCTGATCGGGACATCCCTACTATAAATACAAGCCATTTACCATTTTTTACCAATTTCAAGTTCAGAGCGTGACAGAATAGGACTGAGCTTAGCAATGTTCCTGAGATGAAAGGAGGAGTGAACCAGAGAACTGACAAGAGCATCCAGAGTGAGAGCTGGGTCAAAGGTTACACTTAACAGAGGGTTTGATGAATGAGGCAAGGTGACCAAGAGAATCCCTGGTTTTGGGGACTAGCTTATCGGGAGCATAGATGAGGATTTCACTTTTTGATTCATTTAACTGTAAGACGTTCTCAGCCACCCAGTGTTTAACAGAGTCTAAACATGACAGTAGCAGCTGTAGTTTAGACATCTCATGGGGTTTAAAGGAGATGAACGTCGTCAGCATAGAGGTGTTATGAGAGGTTTTCACAAGTGTGTATGACAGGTATTCAGATGTACGTATGAGGCTTTTCACATGTGTGTATTAGAGGTATTCACATAGCGTTGGGCATCGTTTGAATTTGAACGATTCCGGTTCCTATCGATTCTCGATTATGATTCTTTCAAGAGGCAGGATCCAAAAACTGTACATGTTTTAATGAGCCATCTAACCATAGGTCTGACCTGATGAAGTAATCTGAACTTCCACATGAATTTAAATTCTAATGAACAATAATATCATCTTAATTTAGACAAAAGCATGTTGTTATTTTTCAATTAATGAAAAAAAAGACTTGTAGCACAATCAATGTGTTTGTTTCTGACCATAACGTCTGAGCCAAAGTCCAGCTGTTTTCAATGAAAACTTAACATGATCATGTCCAGGATGACAGAGAGTTTACAGCAACATGCTGCAGCAACCATTCTGTCAAAAGGGAACCTGAAACTTAAATATAACTGCTGTCAGTAACAATGAAACAGATTTAAAACATTAAAACTCTCAACAGATTAAAGAGTTCAAAAAAGCAAAATAATAATAATCTCAGACTATTATTAAATTTATTTATTATCCATATCAGGTCCTAGAGGGAGGAACCCAGCAGCTGCTCATCTGGAGGACTTTAATTATTTTACAGGTTATTTGTTCAGCTTTCTGACAGTCAGGCTAAAACAGACGAGTGTGTAGCTGCGTCTGACTGTTGATGCTCTGAGTGTGTGTTGATTTCTGCAGTGAGCCATGAAAACGCACCTCACTCCACCAACCACACCTTTAAATCCACTGTGTTGACATATTTAACAAACTTCCTCCGGTATTTCCACTGTATTTTTGTTGCAGGATGCAAAGTTTACGTGATGTAGTAAAAGTTCGGCAGATCCATTTCACCGCTGAACGCTAGCACAGTGTGAGGAGAGGGTGAGACGTGATGCTGCAGTGTCTGCAGCTGCAGATCAGGTGATCAGCTGTGAAAGGCGTTGATCAGCCTTGGCAGATCACGTTTTCTCCAAGGACATCACCCAATTCTGATCAGCGGCTGAAGCCACACCTTAGAACGCCTCCGCAGACCGCACATTTTCCTATGATTGCGCGGTGATGCAGGCGGATTCTTCTTCCGGTTGGTGGCCTGGGAATCAAAGTTTTTACATTTTAATGATTCCAGGAAAAATGGTGAGCGAATCCCAGTTCCAATCGATGCTCAATGCCCAACCCTATTTTCACATGTGTGAATGTGAGGTTTTCTCCTGTGTGAATTATATATATATATATATATATATATATATATATATATATATATATATATATATATATATATCTTAAAATGGAAAGAGACAACTATTTAAAAGTTTATTCAACTTATTCAGAGTCTGTATATGAAGTGAATAAATTATTCTTTTATTAAATAAAGTAAGGATGGCATATAGTGTGCAAGTGAAAATGTGCAACTAAAGGAGCTTTGTGTAGTTCAGTTATGTTTTCCTCTGAACAATCAGAGCTGTGTTTTATCTGTTTCAGTGTTTTGTCTGTCCTGATTTTCTGCTCAACAGTGACTAAAATCCATTATGAGAACATTTTATTCTTTCTGCAAAACTTGGCACCAATAAATATTTTGGTCAATTGAAAAGGAATTTCTCAGAAGCCACAATATTTCCAAGACTCCCTCAGTTATGGTTTAATATTTAACTGAAGACAAAATATAAAATATAAAATGAGTGCACATTGCTTTCACACACAGCATTCACGTAATCCAAACATGTACACAAATATCAAGATCAAGATCAAAAAGCTCAGTTTACATGACAAAAAGTCCAAAAACCTCTGCAAAACAGGGCTTTGTTCCATCTGCAGGTGAATGACGTTTATAGAAGAGCATACTGGGATGTTGTCATGCAGAACAGGGAAACATTTTCCCCTAACTGAAGCAGAATGTTATCATGACTAGTCCAACATGTAAATCAGAAACTGTTCAGTCATCCAGGAGATGAGACTCCAACACGAAAACAAAACAAAGAAAGAGTGTTTGAAGTTCTGATGTGAATTTGCAAGTCAAACTAAAACATTTAATCTCTTTATGTTCCTGAGAAACGCCTCGTCCGAATCATATCAAACAGGCTGAACGATGTTAGGAAGATAAAAAGGTTTTATTCCTAGACACCGAGATGGACGTTTCAACATCCCATCAACAGTTTCTGTTGTTCTGAGTGTTTTAAGGTTTCCATCTGGTGAAACCAAGGAGTATTTGTATATCATAGTATTCTATTTATAGTTTTCTGACAAAAACTCAAAAGCATCAGCTTTAAAGAACAAATTGCTTTTTTAATTAAGAAAAATGCTGTCAAAAAATACTATTTGACATTATGATAATTATCGTATTTGTAGGATAATTTAACACTCTGTACAATCAATAATTCCATAAATATGATAATTTGAGCCCTTTGTTGTGTGGAATCTGTGTAAGGGATGCTTGTTTTAATCATTGTGTTAGATTCTTTAAAGCTAAAACTACTTTAAAGACTATAACTTTGCACGGTGTTTGATACACTGATATGGGTCTGTGGTTATGGGTCATCAGACATTTCAGCCTGTAACTTAGTAGTGTACGTTCATTTTTCTCAAAATACATTAATTTAAGATCCTGGTACAATACTTTAATATTTCCAATCTGGTGAATTGTGCATTTAAACATTTAAAGATTTATCTGTGTCAGAGCCGGCATCAAAATCAATATTTCTATCTTGAGAGAACGGGGCACCATGGCGTTACGTCACTTCCAGTCTGGCGGAAAAATAGAAAATTATCACAAAAATGACTTTAAAACTCTAAATAAGTTTTATATTTGTGTAAATTTTTATTCAGAACAAGTTTCTATTATATTTCTCTAAATATTTGTTTAAAGGGTTCTTTAATCTGCAACTTGCTCTTTAAATTAAAAGATTAATTAATGATTATTTATTCAAAAGGTCGCAATGAAAACTAAACCCAATTTATGTGGAGATGTTGACTGAAAATCACCAGATAATAAGACCAGATGTTGAACATTAAATTTACTTTAGTGTAAATTAAAAACAAAGCAAATGATATGGGTAATATATGGGCATAAAGTCAGATTTGGGCCACTGCTGCCTGCAGTGTGAACGTAGCCAGCTGGAAGCACAGAGTTAAACATTAGAGGAGTTCAAGGCCTGTGTTGCTAGATTTTATTTTAAAAACACTGATTAGAAGCAGAATGTTTTACCGAGGCTGTAGAGGCTGAGAGCTCCGTAGTCAAAGAAGTAGCAGATGTGGCGGGACTCTGGAGACATGGTGCTGAAGGTGTGTGCACAGCTGGAGGTGAAGGGGTAAATACAGATGAGCAGCATGTACACCAGCAGGGGCCAGGTGTAGCTGTCGTTCAGGAAGTTAATGGTGGAGCAGAGAGCGCAGAAACGCCACACAAAGTACCTGCAACAAAACATTTCACACACTTTTTAATTCTAAATATTTTATATTTAGTACATCCTGCCTCAACCTGTCGACACCTATTAATATGATTTTACAGTGCAGCTGAATTAAATTCTAACTCAATACATTTAAATTAGAATTTGATTCTAGGGTTCAGTTTGTGAACTAATTAAATTCTTCATTTCTTAAAGCCGCAATCTGGAGGATTTCATCAAGAGAGCAGTTTTTGAATCTAGCGTCCAAAGGCTCCTCCTCAAAACATCTCAACACGCGCGTCCGGTCGCGTGTGCGCGCGTGCACACGGCGCATATACTTCGGACATAAACTGTACCGCTCAATGTGTAGGGTTTAATCACTCACAGTTCACAATCTTATTCTAACAACACTACGAGGGTCTGATGAGCCCTCTCTGTCCCTGCTGCTTCTGATATTAGCTCTGTTAGCAGAGAGCTGCTGCTGGACTCTGAAGCTGAACTTGACTCGGCCCTGGATGAACTTCCTGACCAAAATAAACGCGTAATCCTGTCAAGTCTTGCCATTCTGTGAGGTGAAAGGTTTAAAAATAAAAATAAATCCGTCTTTAGCTGGAGAATGGGTAGGTTTTTAGTAGAAATGAGCTGTGAGTCCTCAGTGAACGGCTGAGATGGCAGAGAAACACACGGAGCGTCCTGTACAACAGCGCCCCCTACTGGTACAGGTTTGGTCGATGCGCGTGCATGTTGAGAGAATGCAGAAATTTGAATTTCATTGGCTGAAAAATGTCGGCGGCAAGAAATAATGGAACGGGGTCTCTAGGAGGAAGGAGGGTCTTCATCAGAATGACAGATGTTGTGGAGCTCAACCCAGAGATCATAGTTTAGACCTGAAATATCATTTAAAACATTTAGAAAACTTTGATACAGAGAAAAATGCTCCAGAGAGCCGCTTTAAGCATTCTGTCCAAAGTAGTGTTGTCAAAAGACTCAGTACCTTCAGTACCTCGGTACCAAGTCGGTACTAAAACAATTTAAATGTTATGGTACCAGGTTTGGTACCCGGTCAACCTGGTTCTTGCTGCGCTATCTGATCATTTAGTTCATTTTGACAAATTACAATCACACACCTGTGTCTGTGTGTATATGTGCACACGTCATCAGGCCACGCTGTTAAATATTGGTAATAGCGAGCTGCTGCAGCTGTCTGTCTGCGAGCAGCTGTCTCTCGCTCCATGACCACTGATAGACACCTGAGGCCTCATTTATAAAACTTGCTCACACAAAAAACAGGTCTGAAAGTTGCTTTCTCTTTGGGATTTACATATTATAAAAAGAATGTGACATAAAAATGTGCTTAACTTTATGCAAATTTTGAACCTTGTGTAAGCACATTTTGGAGACAGGAAACCTGCAGCGCAGCCGGTGAGATGATAACATGGTGAATTTAAGTCACGTTTTCAGACTTGTAGACCCTCGTGCACACACACACACACACACACACACACACACACACACACACACACACACACACACACACACACACACACACACACACACACACACACACACACACACACACACACACACACACACACACTTATTAGACCAAAAGCCACCCTCCGATGCTTCTCTGAACAGAATAAAAATGAAAATTTGAACAAATATTTGTGGCAGTTTGGAGTTAAATTACAGTCTGTTATGTCTTCAAATTATATAGCTGCACTTATTGGTGCAATATGGTGATCAGCTGTGTCGTTATTGTGATTACCGACACATATAAATAGTGCAGTCAGAGGCACTCTGCGTAATGGACTCCGGACGGGGAGAGTTCTTAGAGATTTCCAGATGCTGATCAGCTGATTCTCTAGATCAGTTCTATGGATTTATGTGCTGAACTGGGCCTGGTGTTGGATCAACTGAACCATCAGAACCACGTGATCCTCATTGCCTAAACACTCTCAGGTTCTCCGGACTCTGACCCTCAGTGGAGGATGAAAAGGTTGAGGAACAATTACAATATTATGTAAAAGGAATGAAATAATGCTGCTGAAAATGTCATTATTATAATTTTTAAAATTAATAGGTGATGGATAAAAATAGATCATGGTAAAAAAAAAAAGGTAAATGGAACTGGCAGAGCGCTTTCTTCAAGCGACGGCCCTGGACTCACCATTAACCCCAGCTGACCTCCAGGAGGCCCTTAAAACCTCCAGGAGGCCCTTAAAACCATGCCCAATAAGAAGGCTCCAGGTCCAGATGGATTTCCAGCTGAATTCTATAAAGAATTCTGGGATACTCTAGCTCCAATCTTCTTCAGAATGATACAGGAAATAGAAGGAAATGGCAGACTACCACCAAATATGAACTCTGCCAACATTAGTCTCCTGTTAAAACCAGGTAAAGACCCTGTATTTCCTACCAGTTATCGTCCCATATCACTTATTAATGCTGATCTCAAAATCATCTGTAAAGCCCTCGCTAGAAGATTAGAGAAGGTAACTCCCCTCATAATACATCCTGATCAGACGGG
>SSNR01000110.1:1085184-1113657 GCA_006937965.1 Callopanchax toddi | reverse complement strand
TCTATGTCCTATGTAAGTTTGTAGTTACTATGTGCGTGATTGAGGGAGGTATAGTTACCCTGCTGGGGTGGGGGGGGGACCCCGTGGGCTCCGTGGCGCTGTGTGGGGCTCCTGCCGTGGACCTGGATGGGTGTGCCGGCGATCTCCCTGCCCTGGGTGGTTTTGGGAAACGGGGGTGCTTACTGGGGCCAGCGGGGGAGCTGGCCCCCTGGGAGGGCTTGTCCCCCCAGTCTTGCCTCCCTATCCCCGGATTTTTCCCTCCCTCTGCTCCGTCACGTCACCACACACACAGGGCTTTGGGTCACGGGTACGTCATGGGTGTGGAACACCATCTCTGCAGTCCTGTGGCAGCCTGTGGCCCAATTTTATTGCACAATTTAAACACTTCCACCACAGACATTCTTACATTATGCATCTAGGGTCTTTGGAGAAATTACACCCAGTAATACCCGGGGGGAGGGAGGTCTAGCCGGCTAACCTCTCCTCCGGTGTCATTACCCATCTCCACGCATTTAGACACTTAGGATCCAGGGCGGGGGATGGCGGGCCGCCCCCCACTCTTTTTAAAAGCATCTTACTACAACACGCATCAACACCACATCGGAGCAGGTGGGGGGAGACTTGGGGTCTTCACACACCCCTGTTCTTTGCTTGCTGCCTGGGGCCTGGAGTGGAGCGGGCCGTCTGGTCGGGGTCTGCGGTGGGGGGCTGCTCAGCTGCGGTGGGGTGCGCGGTGGTCTGCTTATCCCCACTTCAGTAAGGGAGGGACCATCTTCTGGATCTCAGGGCCGGCTTCACCCTTAGGGCGCTGGTCCCTGGTCCTGAACATAGAGAGTGCATGGGGAGCGAGAGTGGGTGTATAGCGTCTATTGTGTGTCTTGGTATGTTTGCAGGAATGTGTGTGTGCACGCATGAGGGAGGGAGAGTGATTGTGTCTATGTGTGACTGTTTTTCTGTCAGGTTTCGTTCCCCCCCCCCCCTCTCTGTGACATGCTAGACCCTCCTCAGCAGAGACTATCCTCCCTGGCGGCGCCTCGGCATTGGTGGTGCCTTTCTCCAGTGGCGTGCTGGGGTGTCTCGGGGTCTGGGTCTGGGTGATGGGGGCGTCTGCCTGCTCTTCTTCCTGTGGCTGCCTGGTGGGATCTGGGCCCCCGGGGGTGGTCGGGCCTCTGCTGGGGCTGGTTCGCTCCTGGGTCTCGGGTCTCTGGTTCCGGCTAGATCTACCCTGGATGGCCGGCTGCAGGCGGTGCCTGTGAGCTCCTAGCCGCGGCCCCCCAGGGGCTCTAGCGCGGCGACTGCTGGGGGGCCCACGTGGGGTGAGCCTCTGCGCCCTCTGGGGGAGAGTTTAGCGACTGCCCTGACGGCGATCTCCCTGGGGTGTCCGTGCCCTGGGTGACCTCTGGATGTCTGGGGCCTGGACCTCCTCCGCGTCCTCCGTGGGCCTTGAGGGTGGGTCTGTGGCTCCTCGAACTTATTATTGAATGTTTCAATAGAGAAACCTTACATAAACAAGCGCGCATATATACACACAGGTGATCACAAGGTGCTCACATAAAGACGGACTCAGGTGTTTTCAGACACATTGACTGGGGCTGTGGTTGACACTGAACTCTCTTGAACTGGTGTATACGTATACATTTGAAGAATATCACAACTGTTGTATATTCATATGCTGTTTGTTGCTGTTGTATCTTTTCTCCCTGTTTTGTTTGCTTGTTTGTTTGTGCTTTATTTACAGGTCTAGAAGTGGACTCTTCACGTCTCTTGTTCTCTTCTTTTTCTGTTTACTTTCTCCCCCATCCCTCTTTCTGTACCCGTCCCTTCACTTTCAGGCTCCGTGTCCAATCAACCATAAAAACATTCTAATAAAGATTTTGGGGGTTATATTTAAACAAAAATCAGGAGGAGTTTTATAGCAGTGGCTGTAACCTCTCACCTGAAACAGCAACACTGTTGGGCTTGTTTTTGGCACTCAGACATTATTCTGTTTGCTCCACAGCCGGACAGGACACGGGGTTAAAAAAAAAAAGAAAAAGAAAAAAAAAAAAGAAAAGGTTGAGGAACAATTACAATATTATGTAAAAGGAATGAAATAATGCTGCTGAAAATGTCATTATTATAATTTTTAAAATTAATAGGTGATGGATAAAAATACATCATGGTAAAAAAAAAAGGTAAATGGAATTGGCAGAGCGCTTTCTACAGTGTTCTCCACTCCCCAAAGCGCTGTACAACACAACAGACATTCACACACTGGTGGTGATAAACTACACTGTAGCCTCAGCTGACCTGGAGCACTGACAGAGGCGGGGGTGCCATGCACTGGCGCCCGCCAAGTCCCTCTGACCACCACCAGTAGACAAGGTGGGTGAAGTGTCTCCAAGGACACAATGACAATGTAACCCAGCTGGAGCTGGGATTGAACCAGCGACCCTCCGGTTGCCAGACTGGCCACTCTACCAACTGAGCTACATGTCACCCCAGATTATGGATGGATTTTTTTTTACCGTCAGTCAAAATAATGTAAAACTAAAGAATCTAGAGCGACCTCTGATTTACATGACTTCCATTAATGTGTTTCGCTTTGGTACCAAAATTGGTATCTAGAACCGTGGATTTTCTCTGGTATCGGTGCCAAATACTGAAAGTTTGGTACCGTGACAACACTAGTCCAAAGTTACTTACTCAAAATAAATAATGTATATTTTCACAACTACAAGGGCCGTATGTGTAATCTTGGTCTCAAATGAAAGTGAAAGCATATAGGTTTACTATAGAAGTATTAGAATCAAGATATGTTTTCCTGTGTTAGTTAACTGACCTGGAACACATTTTCTTCACCCAAACCTCATTACTTTGAATAAAAACTACTTTTGAATCATAGGATAGTTGCCCAATAAATGCAGGAATTAGTTTTTTTCTTTTTTTATCTAATGAGTACTTGTGCAAATTCTGATGCTAAAAATGTAAACCTGAGCAATTTGACAGATGTTTTAACACAGGTAGGTCCAGATGGAACCACCTATTGTGCCATTTGGGCACATTTTGGCACCATGTGTGTCATCTGACCTTTCTCAGGTACCAGACTGGAAAACTATATCACTATGAAGAGGTTAACTGCTTCAGCTCTGATCTGAAATCCATTTACCATGTTGGCAGGAAGTGGGTCCAGATGTTGATGGTTTCATTGTTCATATGGAAGCTGCTGAGGACGCAGTCCAGCGCGGAGCTCCATGGATGACGATATCCAGAGATGATGCTCTCCTCTCTGAACACCTGAGGACCAAAACACAGTTAAAGTTAATATATTTAATTACTTTGACTGGATGGTGGAGCCACAGAGAGACTCGGCTGCAAACCAGTGAACAAATCAACCTCTTTAAGGTAACAGGTTGTTGTCAGATTCAGACTCTTCATGTGAGATGGCTGGTAAATGTATTCCTAGTGAGCTGTGACCACACTTGCAGTCCTGAGAGCAGCATCCATTATTGATAATCAAAATCAGAGTTTAAAAACATAATTGTTCCTCCTGCAAAGGCATCAAAAACATGACGGAATGTTAGTTAAACTCTTTCCTGCTGCACTATAACATCACATTAGCTGCCTAGTATTCCTGAGACTTGTTCACTCAGAGAATGTACTGATATCTTGTCTATTTTTTTGAAAATGTCTCCAATTGGATCCAAGTACTGCAGGGGTCACTAACAGGCAGACCACTGTCCGGATCCAGACCCAGAATCGGTTCTGTCTGAACCAAGCAGCAAATCCTGGACCCTGTTCTCAGTCCAGGAAGAGGAGGGCGTGTGCGGGACGACACGAGGCTACAGAGAAGCTACCGCGGGTTTGCTGCTCACTCAGCACGTCCCCTCCCCCTGAACGGAACCGCATTGTCTGGATCAGAACTCGGTCCTGAGGAGGGGCGAAGCAGAGCTTCAAGCGAGTTGCGGACCAGTAACAACCCCTTCTCTAGCCCTACGCTGCGGTAATTCCTGAGCAGCTCCAGGAAGATTTTCTGCTGCTTTTATACAGACAAGCAGCAGGCAAATACTGACAGAATTCTTTAAATTGGTTGATAGAGAGAGCTCGCAGGCACACAAGACGGGTGGAGAGAACAAAGCAGCTCACCGCGCTGCAGGTGGCGAGGAGACAGGTGGAGAGATGCCTGTCTGAGAGTCTGCTGCAGACAGAGCAGGTAAATGACTCTTAAGCAATGACCCAGACCACAGGGAGATATTATCAGTAAACAAGTTCATTTTTTCTGGGTAAAAAATTGACCAGAGTGTCAAAACAATGTCAGCTTTTTTGCGTCTGAACAACTGTAGAAAAAAAACTAATGATTTTTCTCAAAAAGTTATTTAAACCACAAACTAATTAATGGGAATCTTGTGCTTTTTAATTTATATATATTTATATATATATATATATATATATATATATATATATATATATATATATATATATATATACACACACATCTCATGAGATAGAAAGAGACCCCACCCCCACCCTAAACCTCCCAGCGTGTTTCTTCTTTTTTCTCCCAAAGTGTGACTGTAACGCATGAGGATTTTCCACCGTTAATCAGCTGGCCTCCCACCGGAGACAAGCTGAAAAGTTGTTGTTTTTGTCTTCCTCTCTCCTTCTCCTCTGAACCAAATCTCACACTGTTTGCACATTCCATCTGCAAGGAAGGCGCCTCCCAGAGGCCACCTGGGTTTCTGTAACCAAGACAAATTCCTTGATTGTGAGACGTCACTATCTTTGTCAATAAAGCTGATTCTGAAACTATCCTCAGAGGAAAGATGTGAAGATAAACACAGAAGAAAATTATATAAATATGAATAAATATGATAAATATGAATCAGAGGTGGTAGTTTGCAGCACGGGGGCACCTCTGGGCACGGTCCTCTCACCATTCCTGTTTAGCCTGTACACATCAGATTTTCAATATAACTCTGACTACTGCCACCTTCAGAAGTTCTCAGACGATACAGCCATCATCGGATGCATATCAGACGGGAATGATCAGGAATACAGAGGGGTCATCATGACTTTGTCAGCTGGTGTGAGGACAACATTCTCCACATCAATGCCAGCAAGACAAAAGAGATGGTAATAGACTTCAGGAAGAAGTCCCCTCCTGCAATGCCAGTGAACATCCAGGGAAGAGTCATTGAGGTAGGGAACTCTTATAAGTTTCTGGGTGTTCACCTCAACAATAAACTGGACTGGTCTACACACACAGATGTCCTGTACAGGAAGGGCCAGAGCCAACTCCACCTGTTGAGGAGACTGAGGTCCTTTGGAGTCTGCTGAACCTTGCTAAAGACCTTCTACGACTCAGTGGTCACAACCGCCCTCTTCTATGCAGTGGCCTGCTGGGGGAGTGGATGCACCGACAGGGACAGGCACAGAATTGACAAACTGGTGAGGAAGTCTAGCTCTGTGTTGGGAGGTCATCTGGAATCTGTGGTGGTGGTGGGCGAGAGGAGGACGTTAACAAAGCTGATGTCAATCATGACCAACCCACATCACCCCCTGCATGAGTCTGTGAGTGCACTGGGCAGCTCCTTTAGTCAGAGACTGATGCACCCCCACTGTAGGAAGAAACGCTTCCACAGATCATTCATCCCAACAGCAGTCAGACTCTATAACACATCATAACGTCAGGAGCAATGTATAGAGTATGTGGTTTAATGTTGTAAATAGTACCTGTTCTCTTGTTCTTCTATTCTCACTTGTATTTCATTTCTTTATTGAATGTACACATTTTATGTGAAACGAGTTGGTAACACACAAATTTCCCCATTGTGGGATCAATAAAGTTTTATCTTATCTTATAAATATTTAACAGGAGGGAAATATTATCAACATCAAGTGAAAGCTGTCAACACAACACTGATGTCTCTAAAAACGACCCGGCTTTGGGCGATAACATGACTACAGCCGTGTGGACGCCGACCAGCACAGAGCTGCAGGACTCTGGCTCCTGTCGACAGTCTCTCAGCCTCAATCAGCCACCACATTCCATCCCTACTGAACTGTGAAGGTTAACCCCACCATGACTCTGCTGTATGCAAATAAACCAAAATGTTTCAGGCTGCAAGAAGTTCACAGCTGGGGTGTAATAAAACAGTGACAAAAATAATGACAATGGTTAATGTTTTCTCTCAGAATGTCACATTTAACCTGCTTCAATCACTGATTAAGGACCGAAGAGTTCTGAGGACTCAATGAAGGTTACAGGAACTGTAAAGTTCCCTTTAGGACTAGAGACCTTCAAGGGCATTCTTCGGTAACAGCAAAGCTTCTACAGAAACTCAACCTACTAAAAAGTAAAAGGTAGGGCCGTATACTGTAAGTTCTGTGATGTGGAAAAAGCAAACAGAATCACTGAATCGGATATTAAAAACTATTATTTTAAAAGTCCCAGAATTTGTTAATGAATGTGATCTAAGAAATCTGTGATTTTCTTATTCTTATTTTTTCAAACATTCACAAAAGTTAGACTGTTTTGGCCACTGCAGGTGATGCAATGAGAGAAAACAGGAGGAAGGGTATGGGATAAGACTTGTACCAAAAGGATCAACAAAAAAGATACAGTCACACACAAAATATTATCAAATAAAATAACCAAGAAGAACATTTCAGAAGCAAAAGTATGAAATTCAAAAGCAAAAAAATAAAAAATAAAAATCACTCAAAAAAACAAACAAAATAAACTAATATATATATATATATATATATATATATATATATATATATATATATATATATATATATATATATATATATATATATAAATATATATATATATATATATATTAGTGCTGTCAGATTTAACGCGTTAATTAATTTGGAAGACATAACGCGTTAAAAAAAATTAACGAAATTAACGCAACTTGTGTTTGAAGCAAGGCGGAGCGCTTGTCAGCATCAGATTTCCTGCAGCTCCCGTCGCAGCCCGTGTCCTCCCTCCCACCCGCTCCTCAGATCTCATCAGCTCACTCTCTTCACCCGTCTCTACCCGGTAAACGAACCCAACTCTCCGCTCCTTCCACCGTGAAAACCTAAAGTAATCGGCGGTGAAACTGGACGGTCTCTAGCCTTTAAGGTTTATTCCTGCTCCTTTCTCGCCGTACGGTCCGGTTTGGTTCAGTTCAGCAGTGAGCAGGTGTTACGGGCCCAGTCCCGGTCTGACACAGAGGTCAGAGCGGACGGAGGTGTCAGTTCGGCTCGGTACGAACCCAGACCCTACCTCTATCTGAAAAGTAAAACCAGTACCGGACCGAGGCGATCCCATTCCCAGACTAGTCTTTAAACAATAGAGACCTGACCCGGACCCCTCATTGAAAACAGACCGTGGGTCAGTTTGAACACTGCAAAAAATGATTCTCTCATAGTGTTTCCACATGTTGGAAATCTTTTATTATTATTTTAAAACAATACCCTTCTGAAATTGTACATAAAATAAACAAATAGATTTATAAAGTACTGTATTTAGGGTCTGTCCAGTTTTAGTCAGGAATTTTTGTTTTTCAAGTGTTTTGAACTGAAATGCAATTTAAATGCATTTCTTCATCAATTATAAAAGATTGAAAAATGATTTTTTAAAAACATTTTGGCATATTTCTTGGTTGGACATTGTAAACTGCATGTAATTTCTTTTTTCTGAAAAGAAGCGATTAAATGCGATTAATTTCTTTCAAATTTGCGATTAATTAGTTAATTTATTTTAATCGACTGACAGCACTAATATATATATATATTTGTAAACAAAATACTTATGTTTTTACTTCTTAACAATTAATATTTTATTCCTGTGACACACTTTTTTGGATCTTACTTAATTCTGAGTTACGCAGATCATTTATTTATGTGACTGTATTTTTGGTTGATCCTTTTGGCACAAAAGTTGAGAGGGTGCTCGCTGCAGAACCAGAAAGGTGGAGCTCCACCAGGTTCAGCCCCGCCCATTCATCAGAGTCAGCTCCCACACCTTCCCTGTGATTGACCTGGTTATATTGGACTATTCCACTGGGATGAGAACGAGGTGTTGCATCTCCGCCGGATCCAGAGCACAAAGTCTGGCAGAGATGCAACACCTTGTTGTCGGGTCATGCTGCGAGCGTGTCCACGGAGCTTCGTACGGTGCTCCTGGTCCGGCGCAGCTTTGTGCTGCGTGTCTGCAGAGCTACGTGCTGTGGGTCCATGAAGCACTCAGGGTTTCCCCCAGTGCTTTGGGCCCTCGTCAGGTTAAGCCACAGAACCCGAGTTTATTATGATTGCCCAAGAGCAAAGCTAACAGCTGCTATCAGCGGCTAACGCTACGAAGCAAAGGGGGCTAGTTCGGCTTTCTCTGGTAGGCTCACTGTCTCTCGCTGTAGTCTGTATGACAGAAAACGTTAACTTTTCTCATTCACAAACAGATACTGTTACCAGAACATGACTGAAACCCTGAGATATTTAATCAATTTTGAGGATATGTTTTATCCTGAAAACAAGGGGAAACTGAAGGAGAAACAGGCAGATATTCAGTTATTTTCTTGTAAACTCACTCTTTTGCAATAAAGTTAATTAAAAAAAACAGTCAGCAGGGCTGTGTAGCAGGGCAGGGCTGACTGGTTGAATGGGCGGGGCTGAACCTGGTGCAGCTCCACCTTCTGGTGCAGCTCCACCTTTCTGGTTCTGCAGCGAGCACTACTTGCAAAAGTTACCCCATAGAAGGGCCATACGTTACAGTGAGCTGAAGAGATCTGCTGCAGATATCCAGGAGCTTTTAACACAAATACATTATGGTAGAAAAATTTCCCAACAATGTCTACAATTTGAGAAAGATTTTCATAAAATTTGGTCAGAACATGACAGACCAGAACCACAAGAAACTATGTGATTAAGAAATAATATTAGCATCAGTCAAAATTAAGCTATTACCGTATTGACCCGAATATAAGACGAGGTTTTTTCATTGAAAATAATGTGAATAGGGGGCGGTCGTCTTATAATCGCGGCCTAGTAATTACCCGACCCTACCAGCAGAGGGTGCATGCTTTTCGATCAAAGCGGCAGCAGAAGGAAGCAGCTCAGATAGCAAGCAGTCCTGGCGGTCCAGTCCAGCTCAAAGTTACAGGCCCACTGAGGATTAAAATAACCGATGAAGTCCAGCAGCAGCCAGGTCCACTTCTGGTGTTTTCAGACTAGTGTGGGTTCAGCTCGGTTCGGTACTGGTTTTTCTTTTCAGAGTAGGGTCTGGGTTTCTCGTAGCCTCTGGAGCCAACACCTCCTCTCAGACCTACTCCTTGGTGATCAGACTGGGACTACTGGACCTGTGCTTTCAGCGTGAGCAGACTCTGTACAGGTGAGGGTGTCGCTCGATTCACACACGCATGCTTCCTCAGAACCTCGTCCATCTCACGTATCTTTATTTGCCTGACACACAAACACACACTCACACACAGTCTCAGAGTGAGAGACAGAAAGAGAGAGGGAGGAGGGAGACTGAACCCTGAGACAGAGCAAGAGAGAGTAGGAGATTTTACCTGAACTTTTTTCCTTTTTTTCACTGAAATTTGTTGCCACGGAGAACTTTAACCCCTGATTAATAAGCAAATACTAAAGCAGTCTGTAATTAGGGTATTATTTAAATGATTTTCTCAAAATTTCAATAAAAATAGTTTCTTTAAAAAGTGAATTTAGTCTTTTTTCTGAAGACCAGTCTTGAAAAAGGGGAGTCGTTCTATATTTGGGTCAATACGGTAAATATGTTGAAGTTGAAAGAGTGAAACAGTGAGACTTCAGGGGAAAATATCTGAATCCTGAAGATCGCCATCATGGAGTCAAACAGGGCACAATTTTATTTTAAAATAATAGTTTCACATCATGTTTTATAAATAAATTAAAAAATCAAATAAAGTGTCAAATTTTTAATGTGAGGGACAAAAAATTAAATAGATTTGATTTCATGGTTTACAAGTAGATTTATTATTCAGAAAAAAAAATTGATTTAAAAAAATGGAATTTGGGGGAAAAAATGGATTCCATGGGACCATAAAAAGATAACTAAAAGGATTTTCTGGTTTAAGTCATGTCAGTAGGTGACTGATGAAATAAAGTGAGACACAGGCGATTTTAGGTCTGAACCTGGAAGAAAAAGCTTATATTAATCTGATTTTTGAAAGCTTTTATGTTGCGATATTGACCAGGACTCCCTTGAGAAAAACATAATACATATACACAAATATTCATATAATCATAAAAATACATATTTCAATGGAACCTCCGTGCTAAAATAAAGCCACAATAAAAGAAAAAAGTGTAACTGAGAGATGGAACCATGAAATTATCACAGCTTGGAAAAGATTAAAAACTGCAGGACAGTTTGGGATATTTCCTATCAGTTACTTCTATTTTTGCCAGTAAAATTAAACCTAAAGAAAATTACACTTAAGTTTAATTTCGTGCTGAAAGTTTTTGAAGATGACAAATTTTTACTTAAATGACTTGAATGAAAATCCTGATATTTTTAGCCTGAGTAAAGACCTTGATGTCTAGAGAATCTAAGTCTGTAATGTGGGACATTAAAGCTGCTACAACTAGAAGGACTTTCAGGAAGCTCTGCTGCTTGTAGGCTACTGTAGGAAAACAGTCACAAGAACTTCTTAGAAACAGGGAGGGGCTCATGTATGTCAACACAAAGTAATCCAGAGTCAGTAAACAAAGATTTACAATGCAGTGAATCAGTAATAAAACTCCTGGAGGCTCAGATGGAGAATCAAATGCTATTTTCCCTTCAAACAGACCTTCTGTTGTCTTTAGTGACAGATCACTCATTTCTTCATAACAGCATGATGTTTTCAGTCAGAAGAAAGCTGATCTGTAAACTCTGACTCGCCTTTAAAACTACAGAAAGTCTGAGAACATCTCCCAGAGAGAGACAAAGAGGTGGCGATGAGGTGTTCCAGTCCCAGTAGAGCATTCTTCATCTTCAGTCCATCTGGAAAATATTCACAGCATGTTTGGAGGAAACCAGGCCTGGCTCTTAAAGGTGTGGTTTACTCAAAAAACACTTTTTCATGGTTTTTCTAATTAAAATGGGTCATTCTGAGCTTTTCATGCAGGCTGAACATGAAAACAGTCTTCTACATGGATCTACAGCTTTAGCTTCTTATAGAAAATTGAGGTTGAAATACTGGGATTTGAAAAACCTTGCAGATCTATGTCACAATGTGAATTTGCATATATGGTCTTGCCCATCTTGGCTTGCGCCGCCCCACAGGCAGGCCCAGATAATGTACAGGCTAGATATGGCTTGAGCCTAGGGGCCTCGTGTGATCTGGGGAGTAGTGACGTTTGTGTTATCCAGTCAGAAGCGAGGGCTGTGCATATCATTAATAATGAGGAATCCAGGTGTTTCAAGCACAGCTCTGAATCAGCAAACTCCTGCATCAGAGAATAGAAGCATCACAGCTTTTTCTTTATGAAAATGACTCATAAGGCATTGATTTACACTGGAGAACACTGCAAATGTATTAAATAAACCAGTAAACCACACTTTTAACCAGGCCAACAGCATCCCTACAGTGAAGGATGGTGGTGGCAGCATCATGCTGTGGGGATGTTTTTCCATCAGCAGGAACTGGAGACTAGTCAGGAAAGAGCAAGATGAATGCAGCAATGAACAGAGACGTTCTGGATGAAGACCTGCTCCAGAGCGCTCTGGACCTCAGACTGGTGCCACGCCTCATCTTTCAGCAGGACAACCACCCTGAGCACACAGCCAAGATATTAAAGGAGTGTCTTCAGGACAACTCTGAATGTCCTTGAGTGTCCCAGGCAGAGCCCAGACTCTAATCCCATTGAACGTCTCTGGAGAGATCTGAAAATGAGTGCAGCGACGCTTCCATCCAACCTGATGGAGCCGAGAGCTGCAAAGAGGAATGGGTCAAACTGCTCAAAGACAGGTGAGCCAAGCTGGTGGCTTCATATTCAAAATGACTGAAGGCTGGAATGGCTGCTAAAGGAGCATCAACAACGTACTGAACAATGGCTGTAAATACTGATGGGCATGGGATTTCTCGGTTTTATTTTTAATAAATTTGCATAAATCTAAAAAAACTGTTTTCACATGGTCATTATTGGCTGTTGTGTGTAGAACTTAATCCATTTTGGAGGAAGGCTGAAACCATAACAAAATGTAGAAAACTAGGAATACTTCCCAGATGCACTGTAAATTATAACTCAGCCTATTGATTTATGAAAAATTCTCTGCAGAACATTTATATTTATATTAATCTAACAGTCACTACAGGTCAGTCCAACAACAAGACTTTAGGACTTCTGTGACTTTTTTTTCTCAAAAGATCTTAAAGATGACAAAGTCTGGACAGGTGTGCAAAGGTGAGTCAGAGAATTACCTGAAAACTGTTTGGTCTGCCTGAGAACAGCTTGGCCTTTATTAATCCACAACTTTATCCTGTTCATGTGGAAACATTTATTCACCACTGAGCAGCGAGCAGAACCTGTTAGCAAAGGTTTTTTTTTTTTTAGTCATTACATGTCTGGACATGTGGAGGTTAGCGCACAGTCTCTGATGCTACATCTTCACTTTTTCTCTCACTGCTTCTTAAATTGAGTACACTGGTCTCACTGTAGAATCTTCTGACTGCAAGCAGTTTTAATCACAAATACATCAGCTATTTTTAGGCACACTTTTGGAACTATAGAGATTTCAAACTCTGTAAATTGACAAGATGTTAGTGAAAAGTTTAGACCAAACAGAAACTAAAACCACAAACTTTTACTTTAAACTGAATATAAAAAAAGAAGCAGTGTAAGTTCTATTTTCTTAGTTCTGATGGCTCCACACACCTGCTGCAAGACCATTCCCCTTTTCCACAAGAATGGCGGAGCCGGTTTACGGATCAAGCCAGGCAGTAATACCGTCCCCCACCGCACAATAAAACCACTGTGGTTCCGCCACTGACTCGTTTATTAACACACAGAAACAAGTACAAAACAAGTTGACAAAAAACACACGCAGAAAGTCACCCTCACTTCCTGTCCTCTAATAATTTCAAAATAAAATAACTAAAAACTATAAATGGTGCCTACATGCAGCTTTATTTTAGAGGGCTGTGTGGGTATATAAACTGGAAAAGATGGTCAATTTAGAGTTTTTTCCATATTATCTATGTTATAAATAAAAATTTCTCCATCAAAAAAGTACTGGCAAAACTCTAGTCTTGTAAGAAATCTGTACTTTGATTATTCCTTATGTTTGCTCAAACTGTGAGAGTCAAGAATGGCAGAAAACAAAAGCAAAGATTTATTTTTACAGATGTACCATTTTAGGATGATTTCTAAATAAATGTGCTGGTTCAAGCTCTGTTTGATATTTTTATTAATCAATTTTATGAAATTGGCTGTAGCTGCATTTTTTCATCTTTTCATACAGGGTTGCCTAAAAATCTAACAAAAATTTGACATTTATCCACAGGATATATAAAAAGTAGTAAACCTTAACTAGTAAAGAAATTTGATAAGTTTTAAAAAGAAATGTTTCAGAAAAATGCAAGACTGGTTGAAAACGGGTCATTTAATTGATATTTGCAGCTAAAATATAACTGACTGAAAAAATCGCGTTTCTTTGTTAAAATTACACAGAATACTAGTTTAATGGATTTTTCCATTTAGTTTTTGGATATATGAATATGTAAATTAGGTCCTTTTTAATAAAAAATAAATTGGCCTGAATTCAGTGGTTTAACTGAAACACGATGAGTGAACTGAGAAAAAAACAAAATGCTGCATGTTAGCAAGCAGCTAAAAAGTCAAAGAAGACAAATCAGATCAAATTAACTCCTAGGTGTTTTAAACCTTCTTGTCTCGGCCTCCAAGTTCCACAGAGAGTTTCCAAATGAAAAATCCCCAATAATTAGGCCGACGGTGGTGACAGGTGTCATAGGTGTAATTGCACGCACTTGCTGCTTCTTAGTTTAAATTAAAAACGTTTATTTACAAAATCAAATCTCAAAAGGTAACAGAAATAGTCCAAAAATATAAACCTAAACGAAAGTTACCCAAAAAATGGTTCTAACAGCTCTAAGTGGTCAAAAAACTGTTAACTCCCTGCTTTGCCCCACCCGACATTTGTTCCAACAAAACTCTCCTCTCAACACACCTGTTTTCTATGATTCAAGGGTGGGCTTAATGGTTAACAAAATAAGCAAAACATGTCTAAACTCTTAGGTAAAAAAGAACTAACCAAGCACTAGGCAAATTTAAAACTTAAAACGATAATAATTAAATGCTTCTTTACTTAGATAAACAAAATTGGCCACAACACTTCTAGAGAAGGTTTCTGTCCCATCTCACCTTTGGAATCTGATTAATGTCGAAGAGTTGGGGTAGTTTGATGCTCAGCATGTCTGTGGGCAGTCTGATGGCGCCCCGCCCCCTCTGACACACCTCCCCGAGCCTGGCGCGGCCCTGGCGGCAGAGGACCAACCAAACAGGGTAGTCAAACATGGGGATCCGGATCCCTCGTTCCCGACTAGCCAGCTCCCATCTCAGGCAGCGTTCCCAGCCCTGGGTCCACCTGATGCCGCTGCCAGCCCCGATTCCCCGCCACACCGGAAACACTGCAGGACACAACAAGCAGACATCAGACTCAGAACAAACCCTCAGTCACTCTGCCATGATCAGGTCAGGAACTAACGTCTTCTGATGTTTCAAACTAAACACAAGTTCTGTTAAGTTGCAGCTCCTAAAATGTGGAAAACCTCTCTCTCTCTCTCTCTCTCTCTCTCTCTTCATACTTCCTTAATTTGCTCTTTGGTCTGTGATTCTTTTTTTCTAACTGTAGAATAATCAGAAATATAATTTTCATTAGACTCTTGCTTGTCAAACTGAACCAAACTTAGTCCAGATCATTCTGATCCACTTTGATAAACACATGTCCACTGACACAGACTTATTTGGATTTTTTAACCTTTTTGCTCAGTGTGACACAATGATTACTAGTAGTGTCAAAAAACTATTCACTTCTGAATAACTATTCTTATTTATCAAGATTCAGAATCGATTCAAAATGTTCACGTTTCAGCATGAGAAGGCATTTTCCAAACATTCCCTAGATTACTTGCTGCTCGTACTGTTTGTCAGGCAACAGCCTACCAACTCTAGCCAACTAGCTTTAGAGGGTATAGCCTAATGTTGATTAGAGGCTGGCAATTTTTTGGGATCCCGGCGGGTCACGGGAATCCCGCAGGATTCACGTGAAATGGGAGTCAAGTAATTTATAATCCCGGTACTGGGACAAGACAGGAAAAATAATCAACGGGAGTGGGCAAGAGCGGGAATAACCGATTTATTTTTTAAATTGTCTGACAAAAAAACTGCTTCTTCACTTGCATCTCTCTCTCACTTTATCTTTTTTCTCTACTTGTCGTTTTCTCGTGCGCAAGCCCCTATTTCTCGTTCACGCGCCTTCGCTCGCATCTCTCTCTTGCTGGAAAACTCCTCCAGTGAGAAATGTCAAAGTTTTCCTGCAGACTTCGTTGCCTCTGCTCTGATAATTTTGGAGGTTCTGGATGTTTTATTTTCCTCTGGAGCTTCTAGGTTGACATGAACCCTCTGACGTTACAGTCAGAAATTACAGTCTGACGTTACATGTCAGATTCAGAATCAGACGTGAGATCTGCGTCGGCCTCTGTCTTCTCTAATATTAGCTTCCAAAACGACCTGTAACCACCACGATTTAGTTTTTATTCAGTCCGTTCTTCCATCATTATTTAATGATCAAACACAGTTCCGTCGGACAATATTGAAATACATCGGTAAAATCCAACGTGTTTACTTCCTGATGAGACACTGAACAGCTGATGAGGTTTCACCTGAAATTGCTGCTGATTGGTCCCCAGAACAAAGCCCATATGATCTAGTAACTCTGTTAACTGGTTACTTTAGGATGAGGAACCAAACTACAAGAGAAAGAAGTTTTAAGAATGAAGGAGCGAGAACAGGAGGATCATCTGTGAACTCCACGGATTATTCTGCTGTTATGGTTACAGCCTCTGAAGAGGACAGTGGGATGAAGGAGAGGAACAGAACAGAATAGAATAGTTTAGAATAAAATAGAAATTCTTTATTGTCCCCCAGTGGGGAAATTCAGGAGCACCAGCAGCAAAGTTACAGGCAAATCAAAACATACAGATTCATACAAGGATAAAAAAAATAAATATAAATTAAAAATAAGAATAACTACCTGACTGTAAAGTTATTTAGAGCATAAACAATAATAACAGCATAATAAAATATTGCACAATCATTAAAAATGCCATACAGATCCTGCACTTCTGCACCACTCATGTAAAGGAAAGCAGGTGACTCTATGAGAAAACCGACCAAAGATCTTTTACAACAAGTAGTAACTTAGTAAACTTAGTAGTTCGGATGTGCAGCCAGGATGTAGGCCTACGTGGCTTTTTGTGGTTTTGTTTAGAAACCCTAAAAACACCTGCTGGGAGTGGGAAGGAGTGGGAATTATGTTATCTGGATTGGGACGGGAGGGGATTTTATTTTTTCTTGCTTTCTGGGATTGGGACAAGAGCCTTTTTTTTTCCAATGGGAGTGGGATGGGAAAGCAAAGAAAATCCACTCCCGTGTCATCCTCTAATGTTGATGTATGGAGAAAGAAAAACAAACAGCCAGCCTCATCTTCTTTGGAGGCAAATGTTTGGGTGCACCTTGGACTTTACAAGTTCCTGTCAAAGAAGGAACTTGACATGACACATAAGACATGACATGACAGACAACTCTGAACGGGCAAAACAGAAAAGTTAATCTATCGCTTGTTTCATTTTGAAAAATCTTCACTCCTATTCTGATACTCATATGTACTTAGTTATTTATAGGTAGTAAAACGTGAGAGATCACATTTTCCCTTGTAAGAAATCTGAGGTACTATTTTAAGTTACTGGTCGAGGACTCAAATTTTAGTTGCCACAAAAACTAAAAAAGTATTTGACCGCATTACTTTAAAAGCTTCTTTGAAGTAACCATAAAGAAATGTTAAAGTTTACAAGGCAATAAAAAAATGTATTTAGCCTCTTTGTCAAACGGTTGCCTCTGCATATTTACAATTTTAGAATCAGTTGATTGAACCTTGTAAAGCTGCATTTTTTGACCCACCCATCGCTAAAATGATACACTACGAAGGCCGTTGCCTGACAAACAACTACTAAAAAGAGTGTCGATTGTGAATCAAGAATCAATTCTGAATCGAAATCGAATCAAATTGTGAGTTGTTGTAAGATTCACTGCCGATGATTACACAACTTCAGGTTCATATGACGGAGTCCTTCAGCGAGACATTTGCAGACTGAATCATACTCTGAGAACAATCTCTCACTGTGGCTGCGCTTCAGATGAGCCTCAACGCAGAACTAAAGAATGCTCCACTGTCACACTGGAGTCGACTGTGACCAGATACAGACGTGCAATAACATGTTTATCAGAGAACATTCCTTAAAGAACAGGAATCTGACGTTATTCCTGATATGTTCCCATACATGTTTCAGCGACAATGTCTGACTGCAAACAGACCAGAAAGAAACACTTCTTCACTGAGCTGGCATAAAGACAGAGCAACAGGCAGGTGAACTTAGACACAAAAATATTAAATACATTTCAAGATTCACATAAAGACAAAAATGTGTCCAATTATTTATATTTGTAATTGCAAATATAAGTCAAATTTTTCAAATTAAGACACTACATTTGAATTTTTTTGTGTAAAAATGCATTGAGATGACTTTTATTGTTAACTAGAGCTGTATGAAAAAAATATTTTTTTATTGTGATTTTTTTTTTCAGTTGGATGTTATGGGTTGCACTGGATAAATGAAGCTGGTGAAATAAATGTTGTTTGTGTTTTAATTTAAAGATGCAAAGGAAACAACATTTAAAGTCTTTCAAAGGGGGTCACACTTTTCTATACAGTACTGTACTTTTTCACAGCACTGTATACTGTATGTGAAGTAATACAGTATGTCTAATACGTGATCTAATATTTAACAGAATTAAGAACAGCTTCTTTCTTTTCACAAAACACTGATGTGAGGAACTTTATTTTGGAAAAAAAAAGTAATATTTTTGATTAAATAATTTTCAAGCTGACTTTTTTTTTGGATGAAGTGGCAAATGTTTTTGCAGCATTTTGCTTTTAAATTTGTCAATATTTAGAAATTGTTAAGACTGTTGAGACTTGAGGCTTTAAATTTTAATTTGTTTTATAAATTTTTATTTGTTTTTAATAATGTTTTATTTTATCTTGATCATTTGTTTTATAACTTTTTATTTGTTTTTAATAATGTTTTATTTTATCTTGATCCTTTTGGTTCTTTGTCTTTTAATCATGTTTAAATTCTGATGTTTTTTGTGAAGCACTTTGTGATTTATTTCTGTAAAAGGTGCTATATAAAAACCTATACTTACTACTTACTTTACTAAATTGAATTGCCCTACTAGGATAAATAAATTTAATAGTGTTGCCTTAATCCTGACTGACCTGTCTGCACCTCATCAGAGACTTAAAGCCATGCTCAGTAGCCAGGTAAACAAACGAGGTCTCGCTAGCTAGTTTACAGAAACACGACTCGATGCACTCACCCCTCCCGTCGGGTAAAATCCATAAGCCAGCCTCCCCACGGACATGGGACACTGTTTTGCGACGATAACAAAGCAGAGTCTAACTTCAGACGTAGAAATGTTCCCCCAGCTTTTCCTCTTTTCACCTCCAAACGATTTTAGTTTTCTGCTAGCTGAAAAGGTGTTTTTTGGGGGGACTCTGGTATTTTTATCTTAAAATGGAAGCTGTAACTGATGGCTAATTCACTAATTCTGTCCTCCTTTCACTTCCGGGATGTTTAGACGGAAATGTGTCCGGGCGGATTAATGCCAATCCAAGCAGTGCGGAAATGCGGCAGACAGACAGCTGGATTGTCCAATCCTATCGTTCGGTCCGAACGATAGGATTGGCTGAAGTATTTAGAGAACTGCGGGACAACTATTTTATTGATTTCTTTCGGGGTTTTTTTTATCTCCACAATATATTTATGGCTATACTATATTAGAACTTTGTTAAGAGGCTTTAAAAAAACGTTAAAAGCTACATTGTTTACCTGGCTACTGAGTATGCTTTTAATGCCTGTTTTAACACCTGGGTGGAGAAAACATTTATTCTCATTATTCCTGCAGTTGCAGCTCCCTCCTCATGAGGGTCCCACTGCTTACTGCCTGATACCCCCAGCTGCAGAACGCAGCCTTCAAACTGTGACAGAGTCCGCTTTGTGGAGTCTGAAAGCCTTCAGGGTGCGGGGGCCAACGGATGGCTGTTACACACTGCGCTGATGAAAATGAGGCATCACACACACACACACACACACACACACAACTCCACCATCCTGGCACAAACCCTGCATTCTCCATGGCTGAAAAACACAGCAGCACACCAACTAAACTTCAAAGCTGTTAGGTTTGGGGTGTGTTTTAGTGGCGTCGGGTTTAAAGCTAAACCAGCAGAACAACACGCTCAAGTCAATAAACACTAACTGACTGAACTGATGACAGTCAAACCAGATCCTTTAATTTTATGACTCTCAAACATATTTTTTTAATGAACAAGTCCTAAACTTGAAATCAGTTTCAGCAAGGGCAACATTTGGGATAAAAAAAAACCCTCTCAGAACAATACCCTCTGACCTTTAAAATGTGGATCAATGACCTTTTACAACACTTGGTGTTGGAGAAGATTAGTTTTTCCACAAAAGGTCGTGTACAAAAATTTTATGCTACTTGGAATTCTTTCTCAAGTTATGTTGAGAAACTAGACGTCACTATTACTGACATGTTTTGTGACTGATCTCGTATTCCATATATCTTAAAGTCAATGGACTTCATCCTTGTTTTAGAGAAAAAGTGGAAAAAAGGGGTAATTTAACTTTTTTCTTATACTTCAATATTATTCTTATTTTCTCGTTAATTTCTCAGAGCAGTTGTTTTGATTTTCTCACATACGATTTGTAAAATGTGAATAACCTTTGTCGGATATAAAATCCTGAGTCATACAGTAACTGGGTGGGAGGTGGGGGTTTGTATGTTTTGGTATGTTCTGTAGACCATGTATACCTTACAAATGTAAAATGCTAATAAAAAGACTTGATGCAAAAAAAAAAAAACCTCTCAGCTCTCCATAAGTTTTAAAGTAAAATTGGTAACTGTTGACATTATTTATGAAATATATATTAAAACAAGCAAAGAAACATCTGAAATTATTTGTACTGATGGATGACAGAAATGAAAGCATTTTAGGAGACAGAGCATTCTTCCACCTGACTGAACGCCATGTGAACTAAGAATTGCAGAAGAAGACTTTTTCACTTTGACTGTTTGTGTTGCCACCGGGGTTTTCCACCAGACCCCTCTGATGTGATGTCCTCACAGCTCCTGGTGTTTGTCGTTTTGTTTTTCCAGCGTTACGTAAAACCTTTATGTTGAGAGCAAACTAACTCAGGATGTGAGGGTGAGACTTTGTCCTCGTTGCACTGAAGCAAAGATGATTTGTGGGAAATAATTCTGTTGGATTTTCATTTTCTCTGCTTGAAGTTTGAAGATCTGAAAAATCTAAAGAATTTGATTGAAATCAACCACCTGTTCAATCAGTGACTGGAACTTTAAAAAGAAAGACAAAAAGAAATACAAATAAACTTTAAAGATTTCCTCACTTAGGAAACTTTTCCTCACCCAAAATGACTTGAGCTATTATCTAATTTTAAACGTAGTTGTACATTTGACTATACTTTAAATTCAAATATGCTTTTTGATTTTTTTAATGAAAAATATTTCTAAAAGATGAGACTTGGTTGTCAAAACTTTTTCCAAAAAGTATATTTTGAAAAAGGGGGTCAGGTACGGTTAGGGTTGACCTAAATTTCAGGTAAATACAGTAAAAACCAAGCTGCAGCAACACAAACAGAAACTACATGGAGGAGAGAGATGATCGTATAAATACAGTCAGGATTTAGAGTTTGTGTCAGATAAAGATGATAACATTAAGGTTTGTTCTAATGTTCATTAAAATGTTCTAATGTTCATAAAACATGTTAAAATGAATTGAATGGTTAGAGTAATAAACACTGTAGCGTGACGGATCACCAAGGTTCGCTGACATTTGACCCCCTTCATCCACACACACTACTACACACACAACATGTATTTTATAAAAGGTAGTTTTGCCATAAAAGTGTTAAATGTCAGGTCAAGAAAGACTGTCTTTAATTTATATTTCATAAAAACAAATATTTTTTTCAGGAAATAGTTTGTAAGATCAACTTTAATGTCAGGAGATCCATTTTGTTGACTTGCTGTTAAAATTCACTTCTAATAAAGAGTTTTAGTAAAACTGGAGGTCATTTTAATGTTGAGGTGGGTGGGGGGGGAGTCATCGGCAGCTGAATGCCACTAATAAAGTAACTAAAAAAGTAACTAGTAATCTAACTTAGTTACTTTTAAAATCAAGTAATCAGTAAAGTAACTAAGTTATTTTTTAAAGGAGCAATCAGTAATCAGTAGTCGGATTACTTTTTCAAAGTAACTGTGGCAACACTGGAAATCAAGGTATAAAGGCCTGTGCAAAAGTTTATGTAAATAAAGAGCTGTTATTCTTGGAGTGGAAATACATTTTTTATTTAGTTTAGACTTTTTTTTTTTTAAATCTGATTTTGACATTTTAGATTTAATGCCTGTGCAAGTATTCAAATATGGTCACTTGACTATAAATGGGAAACTTTGCAAACTGAGAAAAAAACAACAGGATGAAATAAATAAATAAAACCTTGGTTATTTCAGATGTTATTTGTTATTTTTCCCTGCATTTCCCTGCAGGTCTTGAATAAACTCTGAATTTATTTAAACAATGTTTTTGTGTTCTTCTCCCACCAACTGAGGTCCCCCTCCCCGCCTCATGATCTCATCATGTGACCCGTCTCAATGGACGTCTTTATGGGTCTGAGACTGGCAACGAGGCGGGTATGCAGAGGGCATGTTGCCCACACACACACACACACACACACACACACACACACACACACACACACACACACACACACACACACACACACACACACACACACACACACACACACACACGTGACCTGCACTGCCTCGTCTCGATTTGGGGGTAAAGTGTGGAAAATTCCACTGATCTGCTTCAACTCGTTCAGTCTGGTGGGTAGTGATTATGTGTCCCGCTGACTGTGACTGTTTATTGCTCAACTCCACACCCTTAAAGCCACCGCCTCAGGAGCAACTTTCACACACTGCCTTCACCTGTTTCAAACCTGTGAAAACAATAAGCCCATCACAAACGTATGGGTCTTTACGCCTTCTGACTTTTACAAAAGAACCCAGAGCATCATGTAAAAAACAGACTACAAAGCTTTAGCATTTCCAGAAAATGATTAGAACTGTCAAGGCTCACTAAAACCCTAAATTCTCAGCATCAGAGGGACCTAGAAACCTTAATTATGAATTTAAAGGGATACTCCACAGCCAAGTTATTTTTTGTCTATTGCCATATTCCTCAGAGTTAGATAAGTGGGCAAAAACTATTTGTAAACAGCCCAGCCGTTTTACTGATCCGGCAGTACTCTTTTTGCTTTAGCTTAGCGTCAAACACAGTAAGTGAATGGTACCAGATAGCATTGCCAGAAAAAACGTCCATAAAACTCACTAAATAGTGATAATAATTCGGCCTAGTGACCTCAGTAAACATGTCGACTGCAAGGGAAAATAAAAAGTAACACGAAGGAATTACATGTACTATTTTTAACTCAGGACTACTTTTATGACAAAGAGCAGCTGTAACCCTCCGCTGAACGGCGCAGCTCCAGTGAACAGCGCAAGGCCATGACGCACGGTTTGCAAACGTGTGTGAATACGTGTTTATGGAAGTAGGTGTCTTAGTCAAAGCAACGCCTCGCAAATGTAATTACCTTGCAGCTGTAGCGCAGTGTTCAGTTCAGGGATGCACCGATCCACTTTATTCACTCCCGATATCAGAGGTTTAGTATCGGTCGATACCGATACAGAAAAACCACGCTGTAGCACCTAATGAACTTTTTCTCACTATGTGAAAAAAACTGGGATCATCCTTTTTTGCAGGGCAACATATTTTTCCTATTTAAAAAATAATAAAATAGAAAAATGTACAGAATAAACATTTATTTTATCGCTGTGCACCAGTACAGGTACCCTAAACAAACCAACAGCTTCATACGGTTTGTAAAACAATTAAAAACTTAAACTTCATCTGCTCAGTCAGTGTAATTAGTGGCATAACTCCTTAACCCATTTAAAATAAAGAACCTGAAACTGAGAACAGCAGCTTTACTACTTTGGTCAAACGTAAAAATAAACTGGAACAAAACAAACCCTCTATTAAATGTCTCAGTCAGCACAATTAGGAATTTAAAATACAATGTCAAATAAATTAAAGAGCTGAAATTGAGGGGAAAACAAAAGCTGCACTGGATGATGGGAAATATTAAAAATAAACATCAATCTGCTCTTTACAGGGAGTTTATGCAACCGTGCAAACAGATATTAAACATCCATTATGAAAGTAACTTCACTAGCTAGCTTGGTAAACAAAATAAAAACAATCGATGTAAAAACAATGTTTCTGCTCTGTCAGCTGTGAGTCTGTTTCACTCGGATCAGGGTTTAAGTGTCTGACAACCTGTCGCACATGCAACCACATCACTCTCAGCACGCTGTGACGGGAGCCCATTCATTACGAGCTGCACTGTTTGTGCAGCGCAGCCGACACTACGGACACTAGGGCTGCACAATATATCGAAAATTTATCGTTATCACGATAACAGGACGTGCGGTAGGCCTATCGCAAAAGACGTCAAAAACGGCGATAAATGATGTATCCATATGTTCTATAAATCAACTCTCTGTAAGCTAATACGGAAGAATTTGACCAATCAAATGTAGCTCTTCCCATATGTGACCAATCAGACGGCTTTGTTTACGTTAGCCCTTCCCATATGTAACCAATCAGATGGCTCCGTTTACATTTACGCCCGCCCCCTACGTAACCTGTTTGATGCTACCTGAGTTAGCTTTGCTTCGCGGCTGAGAGCAAAACAAGAGAGGAAAATGTCTACGACAACCTCATGGTTAAAGCAATATCAGGTCTCTCATTTGGAGACACTTTGGTTTCAAGAGAGACGAAGTTCTACAAACACGTCCTCTGCAGGACAACCGCGGAGTACTGCGGCGTGTCTTGCGTTTGTGTGTGTATGTGTGTGCGTGCTAGCGTGTGTGTGTGTGTGCGCTTGTGCAAGAATAAAGAGTTGATAAAATGATTACAAGAGGCGCTGAACGTCTCCCCGTGGTTCAACCACAGAAACACATTAAACCAGAAGTACGAAGATATAAACTCTGCGTCAGCAGCGATTCGCTCCAGACACTAAGACAGCAGTCAGCTGTAGTCGGATGACTCGGATCGTCAGCGTGTAATAACGAGGACGATGTTGCGCTGACAACGAGGATTTAATGACAGAACTACAGCTCAGGAGGAGATGGTAGCACGACGAGGGTCAGATGTGTGGCTCTTGGTCCGACACCCCCCTCCTCCTATCTATAAACGGATTAGTAGACTCAGACACTCAGAGAAGCTGAGATGATGATCAACTAACTTCTTATTATTTCATTCAAAATGAGCAAACAGAATGTACACACAAAATAAATATGAATGAAAAGGAGCTGAGAAAGAAGATGAAATCCGTTTCCAGCACATTCCTGTTCTAACTTTCACACTTAGTCTCAGACCCAATCTTCATTTACATTTTCATAATGACCTCATACCTTTGATTTAAAACATTTAAAATATATTTAATGACCTTGATTCTTTCCATAATTTTATACTGTTTACAGAAATACTCAATTCCTTCTCTTTGGTTCTAAATCAGGTTTTTAAAGACTTCAGTTCCTTTTAAATTAGAACTATACTGTATATTCTAAAACATTTTCTAAATGTTTATTGGTCAGGTATTTTTATTAGCTTTGTACATTGTAATATTTTCCAACAATATTAAACATCTAGCCAAGGCCAAAGATCTAGAGACCAAACTACAGGAGGTCCATCTGAGGGACAGGAGTCCGTCTGAGGGACAGGAGTCCGTCTGAGGGACAGGAGTCCATCTGAGGGACAGGAGTCCGTCTGAGGGACAGGAGTCCGTCTGAGGGACAGGAGTCCATCTGAGGGACAGGAGTCTATAATGGAGGATTTTCCATCAGACATTTAGCCATGAAATGTTCAGGTTGAGACGTTCCTGAGAAACATGAAGTTAAAACATGTGAACTGATCCTAAATTGAGTGAAGTTATGATTCTGACTTCATCACGTTGTTTTTCCTTTTCTTCAGCAGCTGCTTCACTGAGTTTTGTCGTAGTCAGGGTCCGAAATTAACAGTCGCCACTTGCCAAATGCGACCAAATTGCTCCACTTGGCGAGTAAAATTTGGAGCGTCATCCGCCACATGGCGAGTACATTTTTGCACCAAACTAGTTCTGTTTATCAGTCCTCTTCGATGGATTTCTGTGACGCTCCTCTCCTGCCTGCACACGACGTACGTGAAACGTGACAGTCGCACCCGGCGTTTCCACCTATCTATTCACTGTTCATCAAGGCAGCAGCAGTTAGCTTCGTGCTAAAGCTAGCAGCGATATGTGGCGGTTTAGAGCTGGAGTCAGCCAGTCTTCAAAAAGAAAAATAATGGAACTATAAGAGAAACCACCAGGACCAGTGGCAACCAGAAGATTTAATGAAAAGTGGCGAACTGGAGGTGGCGGTGGAGATAATGTTCACGCTGGCTACAGGGCAACAGGTGTTGTGCAGAAGTCTGTTCCTCTGAATTTTTCTGTTCCCCCATGTCGAACCGCGAGCTTCACAGCACTTCTAAAAGATTTCTACAACACGTAGTCGTGTCAGAGTTGATACTTTATTTAGTTCCTAGTAAATAAATTAATACATATTTAAAATTGAAATTTTTTTCTTTTTTTGTTTTGTTTTAAACACTGACAGAATCGCTGAGCGTTTTATCCGCTTCCTACACAGGTGAACATAGTATTTCAGGGGAGCAGATTTTAGCACAACACCGGAATCTGCGCAGATGAGAAGCTCCGTTTTCCTCCAGTACGCTAAAAGACCCGTAACAACTCACTGGTCCTAGGAAATAAGACGATGAAGGGACTCCAACAATGAGGCTGTAAGACTGTCAGAAGCAGGAAGGCAGATTTTATGGAGAGAAAACAAGGAGTCTGACTAGATTTCATTAAGAGAGTTCATTAAAAACATTTCGGTTATAACGGTTATTAATGACTATTTAATTAAGTTGTCATTCCTTTCTGTTTGGATCTAACATAATATAATATTATAGAATAACGTGTTTTGGGTAGATCTAAATCATTTAGAATTTTGGCCGGTAAAAAATATGTTTGGCCGGTAGATTTTATCATCTACCGGCCAACTTGGCCGGTGACTCAAAAATTTAATTTCGGACCCTGGTCGTAGTGATGAAACACAAACTGTTAGAAAGGAAATCATTTGGGCTTTAATTTAAATGGTGACTTGTGTGGATAGGAATCCTATTGCATAGCTGCTGTGTTTTTCTTTGTGTGTATTTAGAGTCTTTTTACTTTTTTCATTTAGCTGCTTAGTGTTGGATTTGGATCCTGTTGAGGTAGAAAACATTGTTTTTATAGATCAGATGAGCTTTTTCCCATTAAGTGGACATGCAGCATCAATATATTAGTAAAGCTTTAGCAGGTCTTTGGAATGAATTTGTTGCTGGATGTGCTGCGGTGTCCAGTACCTGGACTACTGGGGGGAAACGGGGTTGGTTATATATTGCATCTGTTATCGATATCACAATATTAAGCACTGTTATCGAATATTGCAGTTTATCCTAATATTGTGCAGCCCTAACGGACACTGTTTAATGTAGCGCTGTGTGGCGCTAAGCTTATGGCAAGTGGAAGCTGCCACGGCTAAGCTAACCAAACTAAGGAGAAGTCGCAGCCGAACCTTATGTCGCCGCCTGAACGTCTGAAATTTTCAATGTGATTTTACCACACAGCTGACCACAGATGACACGGCGAAGTGGCGGTGACATAAACTCTCATTCAACCGACTCTACAGACACCGTTTAACGTAGCGCTGTGAGGCGCTAAGCTCTCATCCAGCCACTAAAAGTGACACGGGGGAAACGTCAGAGCTCCAGACGACGTTGTGAAACTTATCGCTCTGCACTTTAACGTGCAGGTCAGGTTGAGCAGTCTCAGACAGATATTTTCAGCTCACCGTGTTGTAGTGTGGCTCCAGGTGGTTCATTAGCAGCTGGAGTCCCTTATCCGCAACAGCCCATCCATGACAATGAAGTTCAGAATCCTCCGTGAGTTTTGTTACCTTCAGACTATTAGGAGGAAACTCTTCTCCTCTTTCCTTCATAGTCGGCTGCTTCATGTCGCCTCCTTTTGTTTATTTTGTTTAACGAACTCAGCGTGATTGTAGCGCTAGCTCACAGCACGTAGAAATAGACTAAATAGATCTCTCCCTATAGATCTGGAGCAGATCGGGCCCATCGTCTCCGATACCCAATCTAGAATTTTCTTTTATATCTGTATCAATCCCAATCTTAAGATTGGATCGGTGCATCTCTAGTTCAGTCTCCGACTGCAAAAAAATAAATAAAAAAGGAGACCCCGAGCTGCCAGCCACTGCTGCATCAGGAGGTGTGTGAGAGAATGCTGTGACATAACAGAAAGTTTCCAAGGTAAGCAATAAATACCAGTAATAATAAATGCATAAATGTGCCATAAAAATATGTTTGTTTGTTTTTTGTTTAATTAAAAAAAACTTTTAGTACTTTGTTATTTTCTCTCAGAATTATACATATAGGTACCAAAAAAAGTATAGTTAGGGTACTGGTATCGAAAAGCATGGTTTAACGCAGTGCAGGTATCGTTAAAGTAGTAGTATCAAAAAATATTTAACAGTACCCAGCCCTAGTTGCAATATCACTGTGCTGAGTACAAAATGCAAAATTTGTAGGCATTGCAAAAGCCATCCAGGGCATTTTTCATATGGTCTCCTGTGTCACAAGGTTATGGAAGCCTATCAGATGTCAGAGCCAAAAGCTCCGACCATGCACAGACAGGCGTTCAGCCCAAGGAGATATTTACCAATAAAAAAAGATAAATATGAAAAAAATATGAAAAAGTTAAAAAAACTAATGGTATCATATTGAAATGAGAAATGTTGTCATCGCCCAGACGCCCATTGCTAGAGCAAACAGTGAAAACTTCCATTGACCGTTTACAGAGCACTCACTGAAATACACCC
>SSNR01000110.1:1015553-1085170 GCA_006937965.1 Callopanchax toddi | reverse complement strand
CGGTAACATTTTCCTTTTTATTCTAACGTAGTATAAAACCTAACAAACTGGAAATATAAGGCTCCTTTCTAATCTGTTGTTAAAATAAACCTAATTTGAGTGTTTATAGGAATATACAAAAAATGCAAATAAAAAGAAACACCTTTTTCTTATTTTGTTTGGTCTTTTGCTTGCAGTTATGTAATTTGATCCATTGCTAACTCAGGCTGAAGGAGAGGGTTTTTACTCTGAAAGACTTTCAAATTAATTTCCTGGAAAAAGAAGTTAAATTGTCTGGGAGAAAAAAAAACGCTAAACTCAGTTTCGGCACTTCTGGATAATTTAACTTGTGACGCTCTGCAGGACACACCCTTCTCTCTCTCACACACACACACACACACAGAAAGAAGTTTTATGACTTCTTGTTCTCTTTGCTCAGCCTGAGGTCATGCAGGAGCGTTTTCCCTGACAGCGCTCCTCCTTGGTCACCTCCTTCCTGGTAAAACTTATACAAACAGGCTGTTATGTAACATCAACAGTTCCTATAGACTATCTGTATAGAGCTGGGTGATATGACCTGACCTAATTTATATTATTCCAACACAGATGCCTTAAGGCTCAATTTGAAACCTGGTAAAGACGCGATTAAAGAGTCTGCAAGTTCTGGCAATGAAAGGGACACAGTGTCAAACATGAACAAGTTTCTGCTTATTGCTCAACATAAGCAATAAGTCACAGATTTAACCTTAAAAACAACAGAAAGAGTTCAAAAAGCTGCTACAATATTACACAGACAGGCACAAACTCACAATCATTGATTTCTCACCTAATCACAAACATCAAAAAGTTGAATAAATGCTATTTCTAACAAAAATGCACTAATTGTCCTCATTAATAAAAGTTGCCTAACATGTTTAATTAAAGAGATAATTTTAACATCATGAAGCTGATGAGATCATAGAGGCTGGAATACCGGAGCCAAATCCTGGAGGAGACTTTAGGAAAAACACGCGAGTCATTACAGCTGAATTCTCTTCGTCTCCACAAGCGACTGTTTTCACTTTATTTTCATTAAACTCGGATTTATTTGGTTTTGTTTTTTCTATGCAGCCGGTTTCGTTAACAAAGAGTTGAAAAGAAGAGTCCGCAGACTCAACGAAGCAGCAACTAGGAAGGAGACAACATTTTGTTTTTGTTCATTTATTATTTATTATAATTAAGCGTCTTACCGCGACCGTAGTCCATGCGGGGTTTAAGGGGGTTCTCGTCCTCAACGCCGCTCTGTGTGACGGGTAGTCCGGACAGGGCGTCCTCTCCTCTCGGTCTTAACTCAGCCTCTCCACATCCACAGCTGAAGACTTTTTTCTCTCTATTCTCCCACATGAGCCAATGGGAGGCGGCGCTCGGAGCTCACGTGGACCTTCGGAGCAGCAACAACACGAGCCATGTGCTCGCGCGCTGGCTGAGACGACCGGAAGTACTTTGGACTCTATTGTTTCTGCTGTTCTCTGTAATATATTAAGTTGTGATAAATAGTTTAAATATGATAAAACTGACAAAAGGCTTTTTTTTATTATCTAAAACGAAAATTTAAAGGTACCTTCTAATATGATTTTTCTAAACCAGTAATTCCAAAACGTTTCTGCAAAATAACAATGGCAACCTTTGACCCCAACCATCATTGGTAAAATTACTAGTAAACAATATAAAGTAAAATATACATTCTAAATATATATAAGGATGAAGAAGAGCCTTTAACGCCATGTCGTTTCAAGATGGTGGAACCATGAACTACCAGAAGTCTGCCTTTAGGAAACTCCTGAAGACCCAGTTCTTCAGAGAGCATCTTCTAACTACCATCTACTACCTTTCCCTACTCTACTGCACTCTTTGTGCACTTCCCTCTTTTCTGTCACCCCTGTTACTTCCGGCAGAGCCTGACTAGTGTTCATCCATCTTTTATTTTTTTTATTTATTTGGTCTTACTTGTTTGAAAGAAATTGTGCTAATAGGGTTTATGCACGGTCACTTCCTGGTTGCGATAGACTCAGCCCCTCCCTTCCGGTTCAACGCTGTTCCCACACAAACTGGACAAAATTGATTTTTTTACCCGTTTTCTTCAAGACCTGCCGCGCATCACGGTAGACGATGTCTACCGGATTTTTGAAAAACACACAAAGACGTCTGTGAGCAAGCGGGTGAAGGACTTTAAGCTGTATATAACCAGCTTTATTCATGAAATTGAAGGTAAGCTAACAGCGTTAGCTCATAGCTTCCATCATCAAAAAACAGTTAGACAAATCTATATAGCCATGATTGTGGGCTCCAACTGCTTCCCAACTTTCAACTTTCTCTGGTCTAGCTGTACGTTATCAAACACCAAGTCTTCATTCACCAAAAGAATAGTTGTTCCAGTGAAATAACACACGAACGGCGCCGCGCCTCCTCCTTTAGCCTCCTCCACTCGGCTCTTTGACTACTGTGCTGCAAAGTGTCGGCTGCAGACACGGTGTGGTTAGAAATGATCACGTTTTCTCTTCTTAAATTCACAATCCTTCCTTTTTGTAGTTATTTATTCAGTGGAAATGTGTGGAAACTGACTGATGAATTATATTCAGCTGATGCGGTACACAACGGAACACAGCAGTGTTCAGCTGTCGAGGCTTCCCGTCCGCTGATACTTATATGATGGCTTAATTTCTTAGTGCTATAATATATATATATATATCATACTGTACTATACTATACTATCACTCGTTTTGATTATAAACAATATCTTTAGCTGGAAATGCACTCTAACTCTGGAAATCTTCACGTTTCAAATGGAATCGGAAATGGTCCCACGAGTTAATTTTAAACCGGAAGTTCTACTAAGTACTCTGTGCATAAAGCCTATTGTGTAAAACATTAGATTCTGATGAGTTTCTTAGATTGGCTTTGCTTTCTTTAACTGAAAGAAATTGCATTTTGGTAATGCTCTGGGTTTTTTTCTTAAGAAAGAAAGAGTTCTGTTTTTATTGTCTTTTCTTTAAATTAATGATAATGTTTAAAGCTAGTCACATATACATGAAGGTGAATAAGTTTAGCTACTTTTCATATATATTAAAATGGAATTGTTTTATACAAATATGTTGAAGGATTGTGATATTGATTGTTTCTGAAATAAACAAAATATTTTAACAGAGATAAAAAGCCACATCAATGTCTGTTTTTCATCTATTTATGACAGCTGTATTTGTGATTTTTAATGATTGCAAAAAAATTTCATTATTTTCTATGCTGTAAATGTGCCCTTAATGTACAGTCTCTTACTCTACTTTCTATTTTTTCACCTTTGTGTGAATCTGCATGCTTCGACTTGCTGTCACTTTGCTGCTGGCACACCTGAATTTCCCCACTGAGAGACAATAAAGGTTATTTCTATTCTAAAGATGTGCTATTAACAATAACTGTACATTTATTATCATCATCATCTCAAGACCACAACTTTTAGTTTCAGGGCCCAACTGTGAGGCCCTGGCCCCAGCTTTGGTAACCACTGTCTTAAAGTGCCCATGACATCAGTTTCCATGTTTTCTGACTTATCTATCATGTTGCAACGTTGAGTTCTCACCTTAAACCTGCCAGAAAGAGCAAAAAACGGCGTCCATCTGTCTCCTAGTACAGCCAGTGAGAAGCTCTTCCAGATTTCAGACCCAGGTTTCAAACTGTTTTTTTCACTCCAGCCCGCTATGAGGTCATAGTGATCCGGACTTGCTTATATGGTCAATTCTCCGCCCACATGCACGTTCACGACAACTGGAGCGAGGCAGTGCCGCCGCCATTGCCCATAGACCGTGTAGTGTTTAGTTTCAGTTTTGTTTCTCCTTCACGCGACGACACTGCCCCCTGCTGCAGCAGAAGTGCCAGGCTGCCAAATAAGGAGAAACCCAGCAGAACCGGAAGGCGGCGCTTTCTTCTGATCTCTGAGTTGCTCGTTAGGAAATAATTACAGCGTATTTTGAGTTATAATGGTGCAACGCTAATCTAGAGGCATCAAAGATTACACCTGTTTAATATAAAGTGATTTAAATATGGAGTCACAGGCACTTTAACAGTATATGTTCTATCAGTTATTTATCTGCAGCATGGACCATTAATTTAGTCTATGGTAATCATGCTGCTGCAGCGGGGTGCAGTAGAATAGAAAGTCAAACGGTGATATTTGGAGCTGATTTGTCACCAATCTGCAGCAGTGTCTCTCCCAATCTGACTCTGGTCAGAGAATTATTTCCTCTTTCTAGAAAGTCTGCCCACTGTGAGTGATGGGTACAGTCCTTACTGATAGACCACCACTTTAGAATAACCCTTTAAAGGGACAAGGGGGAAGATTTTAAATAAAAATAATCATGCATGCTCAGTTTTAAGTGATGAAGCATTTTAAATCAAAAAGAATGAGGCCACCAATGTATCATTCCATTATCTTGAACAGGCTGTGAGCTGTAAAATGTTCTGCAATTCGGGGGCCGAATTTCCCGCGCTGTCCTACGGATGTGACATCAAGTGACGCTTCTGCGCATTCGTGGAGGGCTAAGAAAGTAATAATAAATGTATATCCAGTAGGTGGCAGCATTGCACCGTTGTGTTGTGTTGCTGGTCAATGGCGGACTTTATTTGTCTAATCTGTGGTTTTTCTCATAAAACAGGTGTTATTTTGGCAGTGTTTATAGGGCTGAAAACCTCTCTGATGGATTATAGGGTTTCACATAGCTAAATGTGCTGTTATAAGCGACCACACAGCAATCTGTCGATGTTTACGGGTCTCGGGACGATAGGCCTCAAATCTCTGACTGTTTCCTGGACTTCAGTCCGCTTACAGTGCACCAAAGTGTGCTGCGCATCCTCCTATGGGTTCTACAGAGCACCACTCCGTGATGCGAATTTGAGAAATCTAGCATGATATATGCGGGGGGACATGATTCTATCATCCTAGAGTTCTCAAATTCACCTCCGGGAGTCAGAGAACACCAGCTGATTACAGCTTTTAGCTATACAGGCAGCTGGGAATGACTGGAAAATAGCAGCTAGCGAAATTAGCTCTGTTCGGCTCCCTCAGTCTCTCTCTGTGTGTGTGTTTGTGTGTGTGTGTGTGTGTGTGTGTGTGGCGGGGGGCATTATTTTACTATATTTCCTTTTGTATTAATAAAATGTATTTTTATTTATGGAATAATGTCTCCAGCTGCCTTTGGCTGGCACTTAATGAGATAGTGAGAAGTTTGTGCGCGCTCCCGTTCAAGGCTGCAGTTATTCGCAGCGCCAGGCGCGGCGCTCGTGAGGTTCGTTTCTCAAAGCTGACCGTAGTTCCTTTAAAGAGCGAATTGCAGGGTTTTTTAAATTCAGATAAAATGCTTAAACCATTTTTATAGTCAAAAGTGCCCCTTTTCATCAGAACCGATATATACCCCCCACTTTTGCTGATGCTGACTCGGCAGGAACGGTGCACCCTGAAGACTGGCGGCGTGTGGTGGATGGAGACTCAAATCTGCAGCCAGTCAACATGAGGATGATGTGCAGGAGTCACTCATCAAAAAATGCCATCGGTGTGAGGAATGAACTCTCACAATTCTTTGTGTCACCACCAGCAGGAGCTGTGTCCTGGCAGGAGGAGACAGCGTCACGGGGCACAATTCATCCCACAGTCTAGAACTCTATCACTCACACAGCTGATTTCTTGAAATTATGTTCTGTTAATGCGATGTTCTGTTAATTTAAAATGCACAGTTATATTTATGTTTCCCTTCTATCTCCTCCTTTTCATTCTATTATTGACTGAATTGTTATATTCATGTGTTTTTAGGTCCGTCCTGACGCAGATGGAGAAGTATAAATCAGGCTTGAGACTCAGCACTTAGCAGAGGGGCTACGGGGGGGGGGGGCAAGCTTGCTGCCAGGGGAGCACTACTTTTCCCTGTTCAAATACCGTCTGTGCCACAAGAGCATCAGTTAATACTGTGTTCTGTTTATCAGAGCAATGCTGCTCCATAGGAGGGACGTTTGTTCTTTCATTTGAGTAAATCATCACAGAATGACAAACAAATGTTATAAACAAGC
This sequence comes from Callopanchax toddi, assembly GCA_006937965.1. NCBI lineage: Eukaryota > Metazoa > Chordata > Actinopteri > Cyprinodontiformes > Nothobranchiidae > Callopanchax > Callopanchax toddi. Next base: position 1,079,101 of record SSNR01000110.1, on the reverse strand, counting down.
AATAAAAAGACTTTTGTTTGGGTTCAGTGAAACTGGATCAATAATTTCTAGAGAAATTGTTCTTAAATAACAAGCTTCGCTCAGAGGAAGAAAAGCAGAAAATATTCTGCAGCCTCATTTTCATCAAAAGCCGTAATCCAAACTGGACATGAGTGGCGCCGGCTGTCAGACAGCAGCATTAATAAAGTAACGAGAGGATAAAAACCTACTAAACTATACAAACAGAAATTTCTCATGTAAATGCTGGAATGTCCAATGTGATAACAGTGACCCTGAAGACAGTACAGCTAATGTTATAGTGAGATTTTGATAGACTGTCTTAGTGTTGTGTTGAATTCTGTTTCCCTGTTTAAATCTAGCCCTCAGTTCCACACTTCCCCACAGCTCAACACACCTGCTGCACGTGGACCCAAGTGTTGTGAAATGTGCACGCAAAGGGAATGGGTCTGTGCACAGAGTGTACCAAACTAAACTAAAGGAACAAAAGAAACGATGGAATATTTCAGGCCCAGATTTACTAAATACTCACAAAGAGACACAAAACAATGCAAGAAAACACAAAATGAGTATAAATACGACACAAACTAGTTCAGAGATGAAGTTACAACATATAGGATAACATAAAAAACTATTAAATTTAATAAAACAGTGAATAAAATGATGCACTATAATATGTTCTATTTATTAAAGTATTTCAAACATTCTTATCGTTATGCTCTACTGGTTCCATTATAGCTTATAACGGTTTTAGAACAGATAAAACAACATCAAGTGTTTAATGCATCTTATACTCTGCCTGAAAAGTGCAGAAACACAAACTATTTTCTCCCCCGGCTGTAGAGCTCTGTCCCAAACTGCAGATGTTTTTGACAAGTTGAATTCCTGAAAGCTGATTCTGAGAGGTAATGCGTTTAAAGCACGTATTCTTAAAATAACACCTCATTTTCCAAGAACATAATCTGCTGTCATTATGTTGGCATGCAGAGCAGAGATGGTGGTAGTAAAAAAAGATTCCAACTGATCCCGTTTAGACTCAGAACTATTTGGACCACGTGGAACACAACCCAGTAGGTCACGCCACCACTTTGTTGCAGACTAAAAAAAGTTAATGGGCAGAAATAAATATAGAAATTAAATGTAAACCCCCTTTAGGTTAGTTACTTTACATATTTTATTTCAAAGCTATTTTTTTCTATTTCTTGTCCAAATCCCTTGTAAAGAAAATCAGGACAGGGTATTTAAGTTATATCCTTTTGCTAGGCGCTTGTATTAAAATGATAACCTAATTTCACATCGTAGCCTGCAAGAGTGAATATATTTTCAAACTTGGCCTGTAATTTGTTGGGTCATCTCATGTTGTTCTAGGATATTTGATCATCAAACGTTTTCCTATGACAGATAACTACTGTACTAACCAGCAGAGCTTTCCTCAGACACTGGAGAGCAGCACTAACTGGAACGGGATACTTTTCCAGTTTGTAACTAAATATTTTTGCCCCTTAACCCACATCCCAAACTGCTCTGTGGAGTTCCCATTCATGTCTTAACCATATTTGACACCTTTAACCAGTTTAATCTGGTATTTACTGCTCATAATAACAAACGATCTGAACAGTTACTGTCTATATCATGTGAAAACACTTCATTAAAGTTGTAAATGAACTTTGTAACGCAGCCAAATACGTTATATCCTCTGAATTCTGACCTCTAGGATCATCACAAATAATAACCATCTTTTTCCCAATAACTTGGAATAAAATGACTCTTTTATTATTTAACCTGGATTAACATTCCCAGATCAAGGACGTTTTTCCGGAAGACCTCACTGGATTTTCACTCTTTAGTTAATAATAACTCAAAGACTCCCAGACGTCTCCTTCTAACGTCATTACTCTTAATCAAACTATTTTAAAATGTCTTAATGTGATTAATGCATTTTCCTCCAGTATTAATGAATGTTGATCTTGCTTCAGTATTATTTCTAGGGGTGCAACGGATCAGAAAGCTCACGGATCGGATCGGTTCATGGTTTTGAGTCACGGTTCGGATCAATTTTCGGATCAGCAAAATGAAAAAGAAAAGACAAAAAACTTTGCTCTCTCATTATTTTCTAAAACACTGAGCAACTTTTTTATGCTCAATCCTCATAAATACAAACTGCATTTAACTCAAGATGTCAATCTGATGCTTCAATAAAGTTTTGAATCATATTAAAACAAATTAATGGGGGAGATAGACTCATATGCGCACCTCAGGGGTCACAGACCTGCTTCTGTCAAACTAGCTGTCACAGCTGGCGAGGGGGAGGGGGCGGACGGGCGTGACGCACGAGGGGCTGCTGACTGAACTCCGGTTATCCATCCATCCATCCATTTTCTGTAGCCGCTTAATCCTCCACAGAGGGTCGCGGGGCAGCTGGTGCCTAACTCCAGCGGTCAAGGGGCGAGAGGCGGGGGACACCCTGGACAGGTCGCCAGTCCATCGCAGGGCCACACAGAGACGAACGAGACAAACAACCACACACCCACTCACACCTAAGGACAATTTACCAGCCCAATTAGCCTGACAGTCATGTCTTTGGACTGTGGGAGGAAACCGGAGTACCCAGAGGAAACCCACGCACGCACGGGGAGAACATGCAAACTCCACGCAGAGAGGCCGCAGAGCCGGGACGCGAACCCACGACCTCCTTGCTGCGAGGCAACAGTGCTAACCAACTGCGCCACCATGCAGCCAACTCCGGTTATATTAACGTTTATTAGCTCGTATAAAAGCCCAACATAACGCTATCTTAGACACAAATAGGTAAATCTAGTTTGTCTATCAGAAAGATTCCAGCTGACGGAGAGAGAGACGGAGGAATCAGACGCACGCGCGCAGCAGAGACTGGATATTGATCAGCGATCCTTCGTTCTGGTGTACTAAAACGGCTGAAGCCAACAGAGTGAACCTCAATACGTGATGCAAAATGAATGCCTTTCTCAGAGGGGAATTATCTGCAGATTCAGAGCGCGTGAGCACAGAACATCGGGGATTATTTAGCGACGCACGCGCTCTACATGAACCGCGAACCACGTGCGTTCCGAACCGTAGAGGGTGATCCGTACGAACCACGGATCGATGATGATCCGTTGCACCCCTAATTATTTCACATACATACGTTGCTACCAGGTTAAATCATATATTACTTCCTAACCAATGAGAGTTAGTGATCTGAGTCACGTGACATTAATAACTCCTCATTCATTTACCACTTTCCCTTAAGACTCCTTTTAGCTCTCCAACCCCGGAAGCTAGAGAGTTCTGGTCTCGACACTAACCAGACGACATCTCTCAGCTGTCAACCTCTACACAGCTGAGCTCTTGGAGACGGCCTCTCTCACCCCGAAGGCCGATCTCATCTCCGGCTCCTGAAGAGAAAACAAGCCGTTTTCCCTTCATCTCAATATGAGCCTCCTCAACCCCGTGAAGAAAGCAGTCTCTGCTCCGTTAGCTCAACCGGCTAACCATCAGCTTACTCAGAGATGGGTCCACTAAGCTTCGTATCCCAGGACAACACCGTGGCCTCTGGCGGTCCAAGACCACCACAGCCGTCCGATCCTGACCGAGGGAACACCACCTCCGCACTGTCTCATCCGACCTCTTTCTTATCTAACTGTATCTGTCGTCCGTCTTTCTTAATAAAATCATGAAGTCTAATTCTAGTCTCAGATTTCTATTGTCAATATGAAATGCATAATCTACTCCCTGTAATATCAGAACGAACCTAGAGTGACTGTAAGCACTAAAAGGTGAAAGTATCAGAGATATTTCTCCGTCTAAAGCTAACAAAACCTATTAGCGACTTTACAGAATTATGAGCCAATTATAAACTATATGAATAGAGTTTATAACGCTACAACTTGTTTGGGGATGCATGGTGGTACAGTTGTTTGCACTGTTGCTTCGCAGCAAGGAGGTTGTGGGTTCGCTTCCCCGGCTCGGTGGCCTCTCTGCGTGGAGTTTGCATGTTCTCTCCATGCATGCGTGGGTTTTCTCCAGGTACTCCGGCTTACTCCCACAGACCAAAAACATGACTGTTAGGCTGACTGGTCTAGTAAATTGTTCCTAGGTGTGCGTGGGTGTTTGACTGGTTGTCTCGTTCGTCTCTGTGTGGTCATGTGATGGACAGGCGACCAGTCCAGGGTGTCCCCCGCCTCTCATCCCTTGACTGCTGGAGTTAGGCACCAGCTCCCGCGACCCTCAGTGGAGGATGAAGCGGCTACAGATAATGGATGGATGGATGAACTTGTTTGTAGAACTTGTCTCTTGTAAGCAAAATATCTTTAAATGAGAGACATGCTATTATTTTTTAACCATGAGGTCATCACTGACATTTTCCTCACTCGTTTTGCTCTCAGCCACTAAGCTAAGCTAACTCAAGTTACTATCAAACAGGTGTATGTAGGGACCAGGCATCTGATTGGCCACATATGGGAAGGACTACATTTGATTGGTCAAATACTACAATTTTCCATGTAAACTAAAATACATTAGCTTACAAAGAGTTCATGTAGCATATATGGAAACACATGGAGCCAACCATTTATCGCTATTTCGGACGTGCTTTGCTATGGGTCTATCATATCGTGTTATAGTGAGGACTAGTGAACAACTCACAAACTGATCAAAGTTCAGCAGAGTGTTAAAGAGAGAGGCGTGGCCAAAATCTCACAAAACCAGCCTGGGCATTCCGACTGCAGTCCCCCTAATGCCACCTGGACGAAACCACATGCCGCTTCCTCATCAGCCATTGGTAGAATGCAAACAACAACACGAATGGCTACAGTGAACTCGCCCTGCAGACAAAACTATCCCACAACAACTGCCAGAAGCTCAACCTCCCCGCCGGTGCTCGAGTAGTTGTAACGTCTTGGACCGCACGTACAGTATCATCAGAAAGCCTGAGCTGCTGGTTCTGCTATCAGGAACACAGTCCATAACCCACATCTCTGTAAAATACAAAAGACTGCTCTCCAGAAAAACCCTCTGGCTGCTGAAAAGAGACTCCAATTCTTCCGTCATGTTGACCAAGAAGCAACATTTCCCATTATGACCATTCCTCCGCATTTGTCTCTCCAGATCTGACTAGTCATGAGTATTGCTTCGGTAAGAGGACTACTTCCTGTTTCTATAGACTCACTCCACCCACACTGAGTGATGTCGCCAGTGGGTGTGGTCCATACCGTAGAGAAATAACTGATAGAACACCACTTCTAAATGACTGAAATATCATTTAAAGGCAGTAACTTCTACTTCCTGTTTGTTTATGCTTGAAATAAAAACAGATCAAAATAATTTCTAAAAACACAAATTTTCTAACCATCTTATGTCCAGCAGTCAACAGCTGAGAGGTGGGTCTAACAACAGACAGGTCACCAGTCCATCACAGGACCACCAAACACACACACACACACACACACACAAACACACTCAATTTAGAGCACAACATGCATGCTTTTGAACTGTGAAACTGGAGTAAATGAGGGGAGAGCATGTTTACTCCGACAGTACAACCACAAACCACAAACCCTCTGACTCTGAGGCAATAACGCTAACCTCCTGCAGTGCCATCCGTACAGCTGCTACAAATCCTGACAAAAATTCCTCAAATCCCCCATTTTACTGGGGTGATTTCAAGGTCTTAAAAAGGGCTTGAATTTTGGACCAAATTCTTTAAATTCCTTAACTCTCTGACCAGCAGGTAAACCATTAAGTAGAGCAGGTTTTAGCCCCTATAATTAGTGAAGCATGCACTGAACTTAACTGGGGGGAAACCAACATAACTAAAAATGATCTAAAAGATATAAGGATTTTTAAATTAAAAGTTAAAATTTTTTATTTTTATTAGCATAACTCGTATTGCCCAAATGAAGAAAATGATTTGCTTTTGTCTTTGTGTGGACATGTAAGAAGGAAAGAAAGGGGGTTGTGGTCACTTGTGTATATACCTCAGTACAACGTAGTGGAATTTGTTCTCTGGATTTGACCCATCTCTGAGGGAGCAGAGGGCAGCCATTTTTGGTGGCGCCCAGGAGGCAGTTGGAGGCTCAGTATCTTGCCCAAGGGTACTTTGACACATGGCCGGGCCGGGGTTTGGGGTTTGTTGCCTCATAACTGTATTACTTTCGTAGTAAATAAACTTTTTTTTTTTTTACTGGTGCTGTAAAGCATTTAACATAAATGCACGAGTTAAGGGAGTGTAATCGTCAGTTTGGTGCACAAATTAAGGACATGTCATTTGTCATCATGGAAAATAATCATGAAAATGTTGTAGAAGGCCTTGAATTTCAGCTTGCAGATGGTGTAAATACCACTGGCTTTAAATCCAGATTTAGCTGCATGTGAAACAAAACCCAATGGTTTCCATCAGGGGAGCATGATCAGAACTCCATCATTTAAAGGAAAAAGTAGTCAAACTTATTTAGATAGCTCAGTGTTTCAAAACAAACTCACTAACACACGGCACCAGCACATGGGATAAACCATGACTGTGTTTGTGATTTATATACATGAAACATGACTGATAAAGCAGGTTTTTGATCAAAGTACTAATCTGGTTGCTGGACAGAAGTGGTTGGATATGAATTTGGGACATAGAAGTTAAAAACCAGATTGTTGGTCTCGTCATGAGCTGGAAACCTTTTCTTAAACATCTGTGTTACAACAGTTCCCCATATCTCATGACGGTGACTCGGCTCTTACTGGAAGAACATTACTACAACATATGAAGTCACTTTAACCTTAAACCTTGGGTTTCTCCTCACATCACATGATGAGGCTCCACGCTGAACCTGTGAGGAGACTCTTTTGTCCACAGAGGACATCCTGTTTGATTCAGCACGGGATCAACTTCCAGGATTTTTTTCTTTAAATCAGCACAGCTCTTTGTCCTTCTGATGCAAACGTCTTGTTTAAGTTCATCCAAACACAGAGCTCCGTTACGTCAAACACTCAACAAAAGCGGAGGTTTTTTGCTCAACACAATCAAAACAAGCGTGGACTGAAACACTCCTTCACCCTAACTCTGCAAACCGAGTTTAGATGAGAAACAGTCCAGTCGTTCACTCTGAAGCAACAAATACTTCCTCTTTTAGCAACATATGGAGAAATAAAACCTTTCTCTGAACTGATTTCTTTACATGTTCCTCTTTTTGTCTGAAGTGTTAACCCCTTTAAAGCCTGAAGCTTCCCCTTTAAAGTGTATATATATATATATATATATATATATATATATATATATATATATATATATATATATATATATATATATATGTATATATATGTACACACACACACACACACATATACATGTATATATGTGTTTATAATCTTATTATTATAGCCTGATTTTCTCATATTAAGTTTAATGAATGTCCCTTTTGACTGATATGTTTGTTCTGTATAGAAACCCTGGGGGATTTTTGAGTTAGAATTTCATGTGAAAACTTGCTTTCAGTTCATAGTGATGATGATAGGTCTCAAATCAGTGTTTAGTGGAGACTTTACAGTTCTGGGTTCAACCTTTTGGTCAACAAGTTGGTTCTATTTGAAGTTCTTTTCCTATCATGAAATAATAAACAAACTGTAGATTTGGAGCAGTGGGTACCAAAGTTGAGTTTGCCTAATAACAAGTAGAAACTTTGTGTATTTTGCTTTTCATTACTTGTGTACTTCAGCCAACAATATTTGCAGTTACAAGTCTTTGCTGTTGTTATTTTGTGGGTTGGAAGTGGACAGGTTTGGGAACCTGAGCAAAAAGAAACTTTAGAATTTAATTTTTTGTGTATTTTCCTCAAATAAGCTACTTTAAACTCTCTGAAACCCTTTTAAAAGTTTCTGGTTTAAACTGAACTAATTCAATCCATTAAAAGCTTCTAGAAGTTGGATTTTTCTTGCAGTTAACATGATATTAGCTCAGCTTCAGTCTTTAAGAGAATGCAGGTTGTGTTGTTCAGAAGAACTTTTACTTTTTTTTGTTACATATTTTTCAGATATTCTGTACACAGTGTGGATTTAGAAGCTTCAGTACAATTAAATAAAAAGTGGTGATACATAGTACCCTGTACTTAAAGGATTTGTATGAGGTATGTACAGGGGTACTAATGGAGGTAATTACAGGTTACTTTCTGGGTATACAGGTTAATTATGAGGGTGATTGAATGGTATTTACAGCCTGTAAGAACCTTGTAATTACCCCTGTAAGTCCCCCTTATTGCACATACTCCTCAAGTACACAGCAACAAATCACTTCATAATACAGCCCCCTGAATATCTCTGTAAGTACCCTCATATGTACCCTGTATGTATCAGGTAATACCCAGTGCAAACAGGCTGTAAGTACTCTGTGACTACCCTTTTATTCGTAAGTGGGTGTAAAATGGAGCCAAATTTAAATTCATATTTTTCTCAAACAGGAAAATTGTTCCTAAGATTAAAGTTGTTCAAGGAGCTGAAATTGGTCACATGGCAAAAATAAACACTCAGACATCATCCTTCATCATCATTTAGAACTCACATTGAACATTTTGTCTCTAAACTAAAGCTTAAATGTAGGTTTCCTCTTTAGAAACAAATCCTGGTTTTTACTTTGGGAATTGAGATATTTCATTTGGTAACGTTATCGTCTCTATTGGACTCTGGTGATCTAATCGTATTAATGCACCTGACCAGGACTTAAAAAGGTTGGTTTGTCCAGAACTCAGCTATCGTCTCCAGAACCCCGTCCACCAACCACATCACTTCTGTCTTGCAGCAGCTACACTGACTTCCTGTTAAACTTCAGATCAGCTTTAGAATCTTTCTCTTTGCATTCAAAGCATCCATAACCTGAACTGTTGCTGTTGTCCCATCCACTCTCTCAGACCCCCTCCATCCATCTCTGTGTGTCCCCCAGCCTGTCTGACTCACATCCACACCAAATCACCTCTCTGATCAAAGTTCTTGTTGTGTTTTTTTTTTTTTTTGCCTTTTATGGCTGAAAGAACACAGTGTGCTTTAACATTTGATTTGTAGCCTAAACCTGAAACTTTTTAAAAAAGTTCTTTAGACATTTTTCCCAAGTAAAAACAGTACATCAAGGTTTTTTAAAAATCTGAAAAAAGTTCAAAAAGCAGTCAAACATAACTACAATGAATAAAAAAATGTCAAATAAACTAGAAGAACATTTTGTTCACAATAACACGTAACGGTTGGAATTTAAACTTTCTGAGTATTTCAGTGAGCGTCCGCCCTCTGAGGAATTTAGCTCCAACAAGAAAACATCTCAGATGATTTCAGCATCAGGATCACTAAACAACACCAGAATAACACCAGAATAACACCTAGAATAACACCAGAATAACACCAGAATAACACCAGAACAACACCCAGAACAACAACAGAATAACACCTAGAATAACAACAGAATAACACCAGAATAACAAAAGAATAACACCTAGAATAACACCAGAATAACACCAGAATAACACCTAGAATAACACCAGAATAACACCAGAATAACACCTAGAATAACAACAGAATAACACCTAGAATAACAACAGAATAACACCTAGAATAACAACAGAATAACAAGAGAATAACACCAGAATAACAACAGAATAACACCTAGAATAACAACAGAATAACACCTAGAATAACAACAGAAAAACACCTAGAATAACAACAGAATAACACCTAGAATAACACCAGAATAACACCAGAATGACACCAGAATAACACCTAGAATAACACCAGAATAACACCTAGAATAACAACAGAAAAACACCAGAATAACACCTAGAATAACAACAGAATAACACCTAGAATAACACCTAGAATAACACCAAGAATAACACCAGAATAACACCAGAATAACACCAGAATAACACCTAGAATAACACCAGAATAACACCTAGAATAACACCAGAATAACACCTAGAATAACACCAGAATAACACCTAGAATAACAACAGAATAACACCAGAATAACACCTAGAATAACAACAGAATAACACCAGAATAACACCTAGAATAACACCAGAAAAACACCAGAATAACACCTAGAATAACAACAGAATAACACCAGAATAACACCGAGAATAACAACAGAATAACACCAGAATAACACCAGAATAACACCTAGAATAACACCAGAATAACACCTAGAATAACAACAGAATAACACCTAGAATAACAACAGAATAACATCTAGAATAACACCAGAATAACACCTAGAATAACAACAGAATAACACCAGAATAACACCTAGAATAACAACAGAATAACACCTAGAATAACACCAGAATAACACCTAGAATAACAACAGAATAACACCTAGAATAACAACAGAATAACACCAGAATAACACCAGAATAACACCTAGAATAACAACAGAATAACACCAGAATAACACCAGAAGAACACCTAGAATAACAACAGAATAACACCTAGAATAACACCAGAATAACACCTAGAATAACAACAGAATAACACCTAGAATAACAACAGAATAACACCAGAATAACACCAGAATAACACCTAGAATAACAACAGAATAACACCAGAATAACACCAGAAGAACACCTAGAATAACAACAGAATAACACCTAGAATAACACCAGAATAACACCTAGAATAACAACAGAATAACACCTAGAATAACAACAGAATAACACCAGAATAACACCAGAATAACACCTAGAATAACAACAGAATAACACCAGAATAACACCAGAAGAACACCTAGAATAACAACAGAATAACACCTAGAATAACACCAGAATAACACCTAGAATAACAACAGAATAACACCTAGAATAACAACAGAATAACACCAGAATAACACCAGAATAACACCTAGAATAACAACAGAATAACACCAGAATAACACCAGAAGAACACCTAGAATAACAACAGAATAACACCTAGAATAACACCAGAATAACACCTAGAATAACAACAGAATAACACCTAGAATAACAACAGAATAACACCAGAATAACACCAGAATAACACCTAGAATAACAACAGAATAACACCAGAATAACACCAGAAGAACACCTAGAATAACAACAGAATAACACCTAGAATAACACCAGAATAACACCTAGAATAACAACAGAATAACACCTAGAATAACAACAGAATAACACCAGAATAACACCAGAATAACACCTAGAATAACAACAGAATAACACCAGAATAACACCAGAAGAACACCTAGAATAACAACAGAATAACACCTAGAATAACACCAGAATAACACCTAGAATAACAACAGAATAACACCTAGAATAACAACAGAATAACACCAGAATAACACCAGAATAACACCTAGAATAACAACAGAATAACACCAGAATAACACCAGAAGAACACCTAGAATAACAACAGAATAACACCTAGAATAACACCAGAATAACACCTAGAATAACAACAGAATAACACCTAGAATAACAACAGAATAACACCAGAATAACACCAGAATAACACCTAGAATAACAACAGAATAACACCAGAATAACACCAGAAGAACACCTAGAATAACAACAGAATAACACCTAGAATAACACCAGAATAACACCTAGAATAACAACAGAATAACACCTAGAATAACAACAGAATAACACCAGAATAACACCAGAATAACACCTAGAATATCACCAGAATAACACCTAGAATAACACCTAGAATAACAACAGAATAACACCAGAATAACACCAGAATAACACCAGAATAACAGCTAGAATAACACCAGAATAACACCAGAATAACACCTAGAATAACACCAGAATAACACCTAGAATAACACCTAGAATAACACCTAGAATAACAACAGAATAACACCAGAATAACACCAGAATAACACCAGAATAACACCTAGAATAACACCAGAATAACACCTAGAATAACACCAGAATAACACCTAGAATAACAACAGAATAACACCAGAATAACACCAGAATAACACCTAGAATAACACCAGAATAACACCTAGAATAACACCTAGAATAACACCTAGAATAACACCAGAATAACACCAGAATAACACCAGAATAACACCAGAATAACACCTAGAATAACACCAGAATAACACCTAGAATAACACCAGAATAACACCTAGAATAACACCAGAATAACACCAGAATAACACCTAGAATAACAACAGAATAACACCTAGAATAACACCTAGAATAACAACAGAATAACACCAGAATAACACCAGAATAACACCTCGAATAACACCAGAATAACACCTAGAATAACAACAGAATAACACCAGAATAACACCAGAATAACACCAGAATAACACCTAGAATAACACCAGAATAACACCTAGAATAACACCAGAATAACACCTAGAATAACAACAGAATAACACCAGAATAACACCTAGTATAACACCAGAATAACACCAGAATAACACCTAGAATAACACCAGAATAACACCTAGAATAACACCAGAATAACACCAGAATAACACCTAGAATAACAACAGAATAACACCTAGAATAACACCTAGAATAACAACAGAATAACACCAGAATAACACCAGAATAACACCTCGAATAACACCAGAATAACACCTAGAATAACAACAGAATAACACCAGAATAACACCAGAATAACACCAGAATAACACCTAGAATAACACCAGAATAACACCTAGAATAACACCAGAATAACACCTAGAATAACAACAGAATAACACCAGAATAACACCTAGTATAACACCAGAATAACACCAGAATAACACCTAGAATAACACCAGAATAACACCTAGAATAACACCAGAATAACACCAGAATAACACCTAGAATAACAACAGAATAACACCTAGAATAACACCTAGAATAACAACAGAATAACACCAGAATAACACCAGAATAACACCTCGAATAACACCAGAATAACACCTAGAATAACAACAGAATAACACCAGAATAACACCAGAATAACACCAGAATAACACCTAGAATAACACCAGAATAACACCTAGAATAACACCAGAATAACACCTAGAATAACAACAGAATAACACCAGAATAACACCTAGTATAACACCAGAATAACACCAGAATAACACCTAGAATAACACCAGAATAACACCTAGAATAACACCAGAATAACACCAGAATAACACCTAGAATAACAACAGAATAACACCTAGAATAACACCTAGAATAACAACAGAATAACACCAGAATAACACCAGAATAACACCTCGAATAACACCAGAATAACACCTAGAATAACAACAGAATAACACCAGAATAACACCAGAATAACACCAGAATAACACCTAGAATAACACCAGAATAACACCTAGAATAACACCAGAATAACACCTAGAATAACAACAGAATAACACCAGAATAACACCTAGTATAACACCAGAATAACACCAGAATAACACCTAGAATAACACCAGAATAACACCTAGAATAACACCAGAATAACACCAGAATAACACCTAGAATAACAACAGAATAACACCTAGAATAACACCTAGAATAACAACAGAATAACACCAGAATAACACCAGAATAACACCTCGAATAACACCAGAATAACACCTAGAATAACAACAGAATAACACCAGAATAACACCAGAATAACACCAGAATAACACCTAGAATAACACCAGAATAACACCTAGAATAACACCAGAATAACACCTAGAATAACAACAGAATAACACCAGAATAACACCTAGTATAACACCAGAATAACACCAGAATAACACCTAGAATAACACCAGAATAACACCTAGAATAACACCAGAATAACACCAGAATAACACCTAGAATAACAACAGAATAACACCTAGAATAACACCTAGAATAACAACAGAATAACACCAGAATAACACCAGAATAACACCTCGAATAACACCAGAATAACACCTAGAATAACAACAGAATAACACCAGAATAACACCAGAATAACACCAGAATAACACCTAGAATAACACCAGAATAACACCTAGAATAACACCAGAATAACACCTAGAATAACACCAGAATAACACCTAGAATAACACCAGAATAACACCAGAATAACACCAGAATAACACCAGAATAACACCTAGAATAACACCAGAATAACACCAGAATAACACCTAGAATAACACCAGAATAACACCTAGAATAACACCAGAATAACACCTAGAATAACAACAGAATAACACCTAGAATAACACCAGAATAACACCAGAATAACACCAGAATAACACCAGAATAACACCAGAATAACACCAGAATAACACCTAGAATAACACAAGAATAACACCAGAATAACACCTAGAATAACACCAGAATAACACCAGAATAACACCAGAATAACACCTAGAATAACACCAGAATAACACCTAGAATAACACCTAGAATAACACCTAGAATAACACCTAGAATAACACCTAGAATAACACCAGAATAACACCTAGAATAACACCTAGAATAACACCTAGAATAACACCTAGAATAACACCAGAATAACACCTAGAAGTATCCTGACAGCACAGCATTCAGGTGGTCAGGGTTATCACAGATTTATGGTTCAGGGTTAGAAGATCCACCATCCGGTCTCTGAGGGCTGGAGAACAGCTGTGCTCTTCAGAACCAGCTGTTCCAGACGCAGGAACGAGGCGCGTCCACGAGGCGCGCCCGCGAGGCGCGTGGGTCTGAGATGCACATGTGACTCGTGTTGAATCTCGTTTAGTACATTGAGTCTCTAAACGTGAAACGGTCCAGCTGGGACCTTCAGGAGGAGGGAGGGAGGGAGAGGTTCCCTGAAAACTCGTCTGCAGTTCTTCGAAAGAGAACCGAGTTCAGCTCGGATCAGCTGCTAGACCGGACCCTGTCAGGAGTCCGGTATCAGCCGGGCGCGGAACGGCACTTTGGGTTAATGTGATCAGAACTAAAGAACATTTCGGCTCCTGAACAGCCGCTCCTCACTCCACCCTCCACACTGAGGGGAAGAAAGAAAGAAAGAAAGAAAAGCGTTCTCTCGTTCAGAAGCAGCTCAGAAAACCCCGACCGACGCCAAGAACGAAAACAAGACGCAACATTAAAGTGAAGCGTTTCTCAAACACGATGAGATACTTACACATGAACTCCAGACAGGCGAGGCATTTCCCCAGCGCCAGAACCGAACCCTGCGTGGCCATTTCTCACAAAAACAACGTCAAACGAGTCCGGTCAACTTTTCATCCCGTCCGTCCAGCAGAGCTGCGGGTCCCGAGTCCAGACCCACTACCCAGAGACAGGCTGGGCCAGCATCAGTCCAGTTGGGGTGTCGGTGTCTGTCCGGGGATTGGCTGCTCGGTGGGCACCGGGCCTGGGACTGACGGGGACACAAGAGATGCAGGAGAGAAAAGAAAGAATGGCACACGGAGACCTAGTTTGGAGGGAAGAGGCCCTGGGGAGAGCTCACTGGGTTCAGGAGGGTTCGTCCCAACTCACGTTCACTGGAGGAATGTGGGGCTGGGAGCGGGCTGAGACCAGCCTTCACTAAACGCTTTAATCGAGCTCCTCTAAAACTGGGATTTTCACCTGTGTGTTTGTTAACTAAACATATCAACCACTGGACGAGTTTTAGAACTGGAAAAGTAATTCAGCCGTGATTCACTTCAGCAACCTGCCACAGCTAATAAATACAAAGTCAAAGCTAAAGAATATACAGATCATGAGGTTACAGTTGGTGTCACAGTTTAACCTTTTCATTTGCAACGTCCACATGAGGACAGTTTTCTGTTTATCAGGTTGATATTCACTGAAAAAAGATTGTGTAGGATCAACTTAATTCTACAGTGGACATTGGTGTTTTACTTTGGCAGCAACTCAAAGAATTGAGTCAAATGAACGAATGATTCATGTTAAACAATCTGATGAAGTGTGATGGAAACATGTTGCATGAAGTCATTTGAGATCATTTAACCCAATGTTTTCACTTTATTCCAACACTATTCAATAACTTTCACTCCACTTTATTTGGTCATGTAAATACTACATGTTATCTTCATATTGGATGATGGTATTATAGTGTCAGATATTTGAGGTATTTTAACAGATTCTATTATTCTCTTTCAGGATGGTTTCGTAATGTCTAATTTCAATGCAGTGACAGAAGGTAAAGAAATAAACCAACACTTCTGCTCTACTGAAACAAATCAACAGTGAACAGGTCATCAGCATAACTCAGTCACTGCAGAGAAATTAGACCTTTACTCTGGAAAAAAGTTACAGGCAGCCATCTTGGAAGACAACAATACAAACATTCAGCTGAAGGCCTTTATTGTCAAGTTTAAATTAAACAATTATAATGGGTAATAGTTATAATCGTAAACCGTTATAATAGTAGCAATTTGATGCAACTATTGAACTGATTTGAAATTTAGAAATGTTACCATTAAAAAAAGATTAATGGCATGAAAAACACTTTTCTATTAACTTTCTTAATCATTTAGAAGATGACCCATTTTACCTCAGTTAAAATCCTTTATTGAAGAACCAGGATTAAGTGATACAGTGAATGTCTGAAATCCCAACACTGATTGTTTTGTGAAAACTTGGTTCAAATCATCCATCCATCCATCTTCTGAAACCGCTTAATCCTCCACAGAGGGTCGCGTCGTGGGGGAGCCGGTGCCTATCTCCAGCAGTCAAGGGGCGAGAGGCAGGGAACAGGTCCATCGCAGTGGTTCAAATCAGCATTTTACAAGTTTTCAAAACTCTTTACTCCAACTGAGTTAAACTGTTACGGTCCCCGTAATTTGTGGCTGTTCACTGCTGCAGGGTCACCAGCTCCTGCTGCAGCCATCAGCCTTGTTTCTCCCCCTGCCTGCAGTTCCAGCACCAGAAGCACGCCCAGAGCTCCACAGCTGTGCCTCATCACCCAATCACCACTGCAGCATAAAAGGCTGTTTCAGTCAGACAGTCAGGGGAGCAGTTTGGTGCTGTCTCCCCGGTCTGTGTCTGGTGATTAGTCTGAGTAGTGCTAAAAAGTAAAATTGGAGAGTTGTTTGGTGGCTGGGTTTCTAGCAGAGTCTAAGTTATTTTTGGAGTTTAGGGCTGGGATTCCAGCGTTTCTGTTTGGTAATTTCTTTAGTGTTGTTAGTTGGCAATTAATAGCCATTTTCAATTTGTTTTCAGCATCTTCAGTATTTAGTAGTATTGGTATATAGTATTTAGTACTTTTTGAGGCTTATCCTCCCTCTATTAGTTAATTGTTTATTGGTATTGGTGAAGAGCGCCTTTAGTTTACCTTTTATTGTGAATATACCTCTTCTGTTTTGTTTGTGAGAAAAATAATAAATGAAAATACTTTTTACTTTACAAACCTCTCTTTATTTACCCACTTCCTTTTGTTAGACCCTGTTTTTGCTCCTAGACCCCCAAGGGTCGTAACACAAACATTCAGTTTCACAGACCTGATGGGTCCATTTAGACTGGACCATCTCTGTAAAGACAAATACAAACTGAAACTGATGAATGCTGACAGAACTTTTACAGAGAAATAGTGATGAAACCTGGCCACGCCCACATGGCAGTTACAATAAACACTGATTTGTTGTGGGTTTCTGATTGTTGACCTGGAAATTCAACCTCCAAAATGCAGCAGAGCAAGAGTGAGATTTAAATGTCCTCTGACCTGGAGCTAACACCTCACATGCACAACAACAGTCAGCTTTCCTCACAGGAGCAGTTTGTCTTTAGGTTCTTGAGAGTTGAGTTGCATCAAACTCCAGGTCCATCTTTTCAATCCAAAGTAAAGTGTAGCAGAGCTGTGATGGTAACTCATGGTCAAGGAGTAAAACAGTCCAAACAGCATGGCTACTGATCCTGAAGAACCACCACTGCCTGGAGTCCTTCTGATGTAGATATTCACTGTTGTTTTCTCCATAGCACTCAGTGCAGTGGTCTCAGTCATGTCCTGGTTAAAGAGAAAACATTTCTTTAAGTTTCCTTTTTTGAACTGATCTCTTTTGAATGCAGCAATTTTAATTCTATAGTTTATTTAAATCCATGAATGCAGATGGTTGTAGTCAATGAGAGCCCTGTCATGCTGAAATTAATTTCTAAGAGGGGGAAAAAAAAGAAAAACAGACTCATAACAGACAACAGAAATAAAGAGGAACCTTCAACCTTTACATTAGTTTTTTGTTTGAAAGACATTGTGGAATCGGTTCTCACAGGTAAAGGAAATTCGGCTTTGTAATGGATGCTTTACTGACCTAATGCAAGTTAGTTTAAAAGTTCTTACCGTCATCATGGCAGCTACAGCATGTCTTCAGCTTTTTGTCCTGCTCTCCTGATCGCTTTGCAAACACCCAGCAGACGTTCAGAGAGAAAGTCCAGCTGACACAGTGCACAGACTGTAGAAGACTTTAGTCACATTAAAACCACACCTGTCTGCCGTATCATGACATGCACTGTGTATGGAGTCATCTGGGCTCTGCTGATGAATATTTAATGAATGAATGCATCAAAACAATAACACATTAACTTTTTCAGCCCTAATTATATTTAAATTACAGTAACTTTAAGAGCAAATACTACATCATGTACTCACCACAACAACATGAACCCATGATCCATCAGCTGATTCAGGTGAAATGTAGAACTGAGTTCATCTCTTTCTGCAGAAAAAAGAAAAAATGGAGGGAGGGAGGGATGGATAAATAAACCTAATGCTGCTAATAGCTGAGGCTGTTTGATGGCTAATCCTCACTAACACTACGATGCAATTAACACACAATATAACTGAACAGTCAGCTGGTAAACCAGTTCACACAGAAGGTCAGTGTGTTAGAAGTTCAGTTTGTGACATTACAGCTCCTGCACAAACAAGAAATTCAATGAAACAACTCAAAGTCTTTGAAACAGATAAAACAGTGAGGTAATAATCTCACATTAAAGCAATACTGAGCGACTTTTAACCAGTAGGGGGCAGTAGGAGGCTACGATTAAAAGTTTCACTTTCACTGTCGTAAATCATCTCACACCTGAACCATTTCCAGCCCAGTCTGCGACAGCTTTCAGCTAATAATCTGTCAGACAAGTTGTTGTTTTTACATTTCTTTTGAATGTATAAATATTATAAGTTCATAAACAGTCTATCTCTCTCTCAGCTGTCCGAGCATACAGGTGTGCGTTTCAGGTGTATGAGCAAAATAAAACGAACCATGTAATTCAGCGCGAACCTGATGAGACTTTAGGGTCTGCTGGTGAACAAAACCTCCGGGTCCCTTGTGGACCGGCGAAGATATGACAGACTTTCAGTCTCGTTTGGCTGGCGGCTGGCGCAAAACATCGCAGCTAGAATAACAGCTAGCTCCTGGGTGTAGGCTAATCCCGTCCGGTGTTGACGTTTCATGCGGGTCGTGCGTAATCGATTCCACGGATTTATTTACCCGTGAGGTGTTGTAGAGGAACGCATTGATCATCAGGTCAATGTAGGAGAGATCACCCAGGCGTAGCTGCGGGATGACGCCACCTGGTTCAGCCTCGGGTCTGCGTGTCAGCCAAGCCGCCACTGGGAGTCACTGAGCCGGAGAGTGCATGGAGAGCAGGGAGCCTCCGCTGTCGGAGTATGGGAACAACATGGCAGTGGTCCTCCGTCGCCACACCATTGGCTGTGGGGGGGTCAACCTGTCCGCTTCATAATCATCCTCCTCTCTCTGTTTTGTTGTTTTTACCTTCCGGCTTCACCGTGCTCGAGTCAGCTCACAGAGACATTCAGGTCTCGTCAGGTTCGGGCTGAATTATTTATATATTTATTTATCTGTGAGGTGGTGTTGAGGAAATCTTTCAGAACATTATTTTCTACAATATTTCACCATGTGGTTAATAATCAGACTGGTTAAACCTTGAAACGCTTGCTGAAACAATCCCTCCTCGGCAGGAGTCCTCCCCTAGCGTTGCTAGAGTGGTTACTATGTTCCGGCCGTAAAGCAAAAAGTGACATCATCGGCCGAGGTACGGGCCGGGGCTCAAAACTGTCTAGTGCAGTATCTGGCCAGTAGAGGGGTGCAGAGTGTTGTCAAACATGAAACTGGTCAAGTTTCTAACTAAATAATCATTGAGATCAATTTTGATGCTCTAACTTAAAGTGTTAAAAACTGCTCAGTGCTGCTTTAACATTTCATGGTGACATTAAACTACATTTAGCTGAGATTTTGACGAGATTCATTCAGAAAATCAACACTTACCAAACAAAGTAGAGGCCATCTGAACACAGCTGATGGTTGGGTTTTAATGAGATGTTGACTTCCTGTTCCCACAATCTAAACAGCTCAAGACAAAATCCTGTGAAGTCTCGCGAGATTTAATGTTGCCACATAACTGAATCACTTCATCTGAACTTAATTTTAACAGATTCATGGAACATCTGTAAATATCATGTTGGTTCAACACAAAACAATTACATTCAGCTTGAAACATGAAAGAGTTGTGTTAAACAGACCCAATGTGTTTACATAGATCCAAGAGAGGGATAGCCTCTTTTTTTCAGTGTACTTCAGTCCACTTCAGGGCAGTGTTAGTAGATCCTTTGCAATATGTTAACAATATATATAAATCAATATATTTGGAATGCCTGATGACATCATCAATTCAACATGGCTGACCCTAATGGCCATGTGCTGTATTCACCAGGTTTATCTGTAAACATTTTCTACACAAAAAGGCAAAATCAAGTTTAAAATACATTAGTGTGTACAGAAGAGTAGGTTGAACAATTCTATGTTTTTAGAAATGAAATTTAATGTAAAATGTAGTTTGCAGAGCCTAAAAAGCAACTGTCTACATATATGGACTTTGGGCAACAAAGGAGTAAAATGACCATCAGATTTTGTAACTAGTAAGTTATTTTATTTTTTTGCTGTTCAAATATTACTTTAACTACTTTAAATTACAAAGAAACAAACATTTGGTAAACATTTAAACATAAAAAATGACCTAACTACATGTTATAAACTACGTGAACGGCCTATATATGACAACATTACAGAATGGACACCAATGAATGGTGTGCATGTTGTGCAAAGAGAAATACTGTAAATTAGGACACTAGGTGGTGACTAAGGTGGTGTACAGGTGTGGTATGGGATTGAGCATCACTGGTCAAGAAGTGCACCCATCAAGAATGCCATGAGGTGCTGCTTTGAGAGGTGACCTATAGACCAGGCCTTCTGTGTCACGTGTCAGGTCACTCTGTCCTGACTGCTTTGAAGGCGTTCGCTCAAGACAGAGGAGTAACACTGAACAACAATATAAACACAACACTTGTCAGAAAACCAGCCAGAAAGAATGTCAAAGAATGAGTTCTCATCATTCACTTTCTTCACAAAGTTCTAACACTGACTCTACACTGGCAAAACTGACTTGATAGTTAGACATTTTTGTGTTTGCTAATGTTGATTAGCTGTGGTGACATCTTAAAGACACGTCAGTTGTAGACATATATCCAATTAATACTTCTTGAGTTTTACTAAAATCAGTTCAGTGGTTCATGAGATATTTTGCTAACATAGGCATTTTGGGCTGCATGGTGGTGCAGTTGTTAACACTGTTGCCTCGCAACAAGGTCACAGGTTTGAATCCCGGCTGTGGCCTTTCTGCGTGGAGTTAGCGTGTTCTCCCCATGCATGTGTGAGTTTTCTCCAGGTAGGTTTCCCCCACAGATCACAACATGCCCTATAGGTGATAATCCAGGACTCCCTTGGAAAAAGGTTTCTGAAACTCAATGGGACTGTTCCTGGTTAAATAAAGGTTTAAGGTGTGGTTTACTGGATTATTTAATCCATTTTCAGTGTTCTCTAGTGTAAATCAATCCCTTATGAGTCATTTTATAAAGAAAAAAAGCTATGATGCATCTATTCTCTGATGCAGAAGTTTGCTCACTCAGAGGTCTGCTTGAAACAGGAGGTTTCCTCATTATTATTAATGACATGCACACCCCTCCCTTCTGATTGGATATCAGTAGTGTGTTTACATGCACATCAGAAAACCTAACTATTGCGTTAGATCAATTGAAGTTGGTTTTTTTAATGCGTGTGAACGCGTTAGTCTGTCTGAAGTCGAACTGGCTCTAATCGAGCTGAAGCTCCCAGATAATGCAGTTGTAGCTCGATTTCATTTACATGTAAACAGCTGAGTGGAGCTGAGACCAGCTGGACGCTCCTCTTCAGGGATCGCTGCAGCGGCTTTACAAACAAGAAGATGGCAGCAAAAACAAACGTCAGTGCAGGGTACAGGAGGACGCCTGAGCTAATCTGTGACTGATGGAAGCGTTTAAAACAAGCGTTTATAAGAAAACAACCTGCAGAACGCCAACATGAAAGGGCACATGTCACCACCTACGCTCTGCTGGAGCCATGGAAGAGCTGCTGCTGCTGCTGAGTGGAGCGAACTTCATTTGAGAGTTCTGTTTTCTAACGTACATGTAAACTAGGATAAAGGCTCCCAGTTCATTAACATAAAGTCAACTTAAAGATGTGCATGTAAACGCACCGAGATGCTCTCCGCTCTCTCTCCTCCTCAATGCAAAAAAATAACATGCCTGTGGGGCGGCACAAGCCAAGAGATGGGTGAGACCATGTATGTGAATTCTCGTTGTGACGTAGATCTGCGAGGTTTTTCAAATCCTAGCGTTTCAACCTGAAAAGACTTCTAGTAGCTAAAGCTGGAGATCCATGTAGAAGACTGTTTTCATGTTCAGCCTGCATGAAAAGCTCAGAGTGACCAATATTAATCAGAAAATACATGAAAACAATATATTTTCAGTAAACCACACCTTTAATTTAAAAAATGGTTGACCTAAACAGTTATGTCATGTTGTGCTGTGAATAAGATTTGGAGATTACACATGATGTAATGACTAAGAACCTTGTTGGAGTCAACAATGTTACTGAAATATCTCAAACAACTGAACTGATTTTAATGAAAGTCAGGAATTGATCCCTGGATGAATGACATTTACCAACATTAACAAACACAAAAATGGCTCCAACTCTGTAAATTCAGCAGATATTGAGCTCAAACTTGGTACCATAGCAGTTATCCACCTAAAATAATCTGAGTGATAAACTCTGAGAACTGATGAACTCAACCATGTTTGTCTGTTAGCAAAATATCTCACTGAATAGATATTAATGAAACTCAGGAAGTAATCATTGGATGTAGAGCTGATTAACCCCATTCAACATGGCCTCTAATCAAATACAAAAATGACTAGTAACAGTCAATTTAGCAGATATTGAGCTGAAATTTCACAACATTGTTGATAAAAATCAACACGTATTGTGTACCTTATTTTCAAGGTTTGCACAAAATGTCTAAAATTCATTGTTCAACATAGTTTAAAACTCTGACAAATAATATTCCTTCATAAAAAGCTAGACCTTCATTTCTTTCGTGTCCTATCATCTTTTTAGGGCTAGAAATGTGCATAACCCTCCTCCCAGTACTCCACCATTAGGGAACAATCTGGTTATAATTCGATGGAGTTTAGGCCCTACTTTGGGTCAAGCTTCAAAAAACAATGACTCTAGAGGTCAGTGTGTTCTAAACTGGGTAGTAAAACAAAATGTTTCTGGTCTTTATTCCAATACACAGTACAGAACAAACAACAAAAACAGCCTTCAGTAAAAAACATAATAAACACTTGGCAGCAGCAGCGATGTGACCTGGACCCGTTTCAGGTCAGTTAAGACTCAAACCAACTTCAGCTGGTCATCAAAGCTGCTGTTTGAATGCTGAGGGAGGAAAAAACCTCATGCATACTTTGCAGATATGGTCAGAATCCAGGAACAAGCATTATGCTGCTGCTGGCTGAATGGACTTACACAAACACGTCTTCTCATCTTTTTTAGAAAATGTACACAGAAAGATTCTGTTCCATAAAAGGGGACACCTGGTTTCAATTTCATAACAGAGCTATAAATTCCACACCAAGGAAGAAAAGCAATGAATTAAAAATGTTATTTTTAAATTTATTTGGGGCAAAGAGGGCTAAAATATAATAAAGTATTTGAATAACTGAATGCAATGTATAGCTTTATGGACTAAAATATATACTGTTATACAGTAGATATAATTGAAGTCATTGTAGTTCTAAAGAAAATGAAAACACTTCTTCACCTCTGACCTCAATCAGGTCTGAGCTTTTAACTTTTTAACAGCTTAAGAAAATGTTGTCAAAGCATTAACTCTCTCATTAACTTTGTCATCAATACTGTGGTTCACTCCTCCGTGAACCGTCACCTTATCGTGGTGGAGGAGTTTGAGTGCCCTAATGATCCTAGGAGCTATGTTGTCTGGGGCACTTGTGCCCCTGGTAGGGTCACCATGGCAAATTGGTCCTAGGTGAGGGGTGAGACAAAGTGCGGCTCAAAAGACTCTTCATGCAAGTACAATCATCGAGCCAGTGTACCCGGCCCGGAGGGTTACCGGGGTCCCACCCTGGAGCCAGGCCTGGGGTTGGGGCCCGTGAGCGAGCGCCTAGTGGCCGGGCTTTCGCCCATGGGGCCCGGCCGGGCCCAGCCCGAACTGGATACATGGGCTCATCCACCTGTGGGCCCACCACCTGCAGGAGGAACATGAAGGGTCCGGTGCATTGTGGATCGGATGGCAGACCAAGGCGGGAGCTTTGGCGGTCCGATCCCCGGACACAAAAACTGGCTATTGGGACATGGAACGTCACCTCTCTGGTGGGGAAGGAGCAGGAGCTTGTGGAAGAGGCTGAGCGATACCGGCTAGATATAGTCGGGCTCGCCTCGACACATAGCGTTGGCTCTGGAACCCGAGTCCTTGAGAGGGGTTGGACTCTCTTCTATGCTGGAGTTGCTCCAGGTGAGAGGCGGAGGGCGGGGGTGGGCTTTCTGTTAGCCCCAAGACTCTCTGCCTGTATGTTGGGGTTTTCTCCGGGGGACGAAAGGGCAGCTTCCCTGCGCCTTCGGGTTGGGGAACGGGTCCTGACTGTTGTTTGTGCTTATGCACTAAATAGCAGTTCAGAGTACCCACCCTTTTTGGAGTCCCTGGGACGAGTGCTGGATAGCGCTCCTACTGGGGACTCCATAGTCCTGCTGGGAGACTTCAATGCTCAAGTGGGCAATGACAGCGTGACCTGGAGGGGCGTGATTGGGAGGAACGGCCCGCCCAATCTGAACTCGAGTGGTGTTCTGTTTTTGGACTTCTGTGCAAGTCACAGTTTGGCCATAACGAACACCATGTTCGAACATAAGGATGCCCATCGGTACACCTGGTACCAGGGCAGCCTAGGTTACAGGTCGATGATTGACTTTATAGTTGTATCATCCGACCTGAGACCGTATGTTTTGGACACTCGAGTGAAGAGAGGAGCGGAGCTGTCAACTGATCACCACCTGGTGGTGAGTTGGATCAGATGGCAGGGGAAGATGCCGCGCAGACCTGGTAGACCCAAACGTATAGTGAGGGTCTGCTGGGAACGCCTGGCAGAAGAGCCTGTCAAGATGGTCTTCAACTCCCACCTCCGGCAGAGCTTTGACCACGTCCCGAGAGCAGTGGGGGACATTGAGTCCGAATGGGCCTTGTTCCGCTCTGCAATTGTTGAGGCGGCTGTTGCTAGCTGTGGTCGCAAGGTAGCCGGTGCCAATCGTGGCGGTAACCCCCGTACCCGCTGGTGGACACCAGAGGTTAGGGGAGCCATCAGGCTGAAGAAGGAGGCCTACAGGGCGTGGCTGGTCTGTGGGTCTCCAGAGGCAGCTGATAGGTATCGGAGGGCCAAGCGGGGTGCAGCAGTGGCAGTTTCCGAGGCAAAATCTCGGGCGTGGGAGGAGTTTGGTGAGACCATGGAGAAAGACTATCGGTCGGCTCCAAAAAGGTTTTGGCAAACCATCCGACGCCTCAGGGGAGGAAGGCGGCAACTCGCTCACACTGTTTACAGTGGGGACGGGGAGCTGCTGACATCAACTGGGGCTATAGTTGAGCGGTGGAAGGAATACTTTGAGGAGCTCCTCAATCCCACCGACACGCATTCCTATGAGGAACCAGAGCTGGGAGACCTGGGGATGGACTGTCCAATCTCTGGGGCAGAAGTCGCTGAGGTAGTCAAAAAACTACGCAGTGGCGGAGCCCCGGGGGTGGATGAGATCCGACCTGGGTATCTCAAGGCTATGGATGTTGTAGGACTGTCGTGGTTGACACGTCTCTGCAACATTGCGTGGTCATCGGGAGCAGTTCCTGTTGAGTGGCAGACTGGGGTGGTGGTTCCCATTTTTAAGACGGGGGACCAGAGGGTGTGTTCCAACTATAGGGGGATCACACTCCTCAGCCTCCCTGGGAAGGTCTACTCCAGGGTACTGGAGAGGAGGGTCCGCTCGATAGTTGAACCTCAGATAGAAGAGGAGCAATGTGGTTTTCGTCCTGGTCGTGGAACTGTGGACCAGCTCTTTACCCTCGCTAGGGTGATGGAGGGGTCATGGGAGTTTGCCCAACCAATCCACATGTGTTTTGTGGATTTGGAGAAGGCTTATGACCGTGTACCCAGGGACACCCTGTGGGGGACGCTCCAGGAGTACGGGGTGGATGGTCTTTTGTTAAGGGCCATTCAGTCCCTGTACCAGAGGAGTGTGAGTCTGGTCCGCATAGCCGGCAGTAAGTCGGACCTGTTCCCAGTGAGGGTTGGGACTCCGCCAGGGCTGCCCTTTGTCACCGGTCCTGTTCAGAACCTTTATGGACAGGATTTCTAGGCGCAGCCGTGGTGTGGAGGGTGTTGAGTTTGGTGACAGGAGAATCTCGTCTCTGCTTTTTGCAGATGATGTGGTCCTCCTAGCTTCATCAGGCTCTGACCTACAGCTCTTGCTGGGGAGGTTCGCAGCTGAGTGTGAAGCGTCTGGGATGAGGATCAGCACCTCCAAGTCTGAGGCCATGGTTGTCGGTCGGAAAAGGGTGGCTTGCCAACTCCAGGTCGGGAGAGAGGTCCTGCCTCAAGTGGAG
The DNA here is from genome assembly GCA_006937965.1 of Callopanchax toddi. NCBI lineage: Eukaryota > Metazoa > Chordata > Actinopteri > Cyprinodontiformes > Nothobranchiidae > Callopanchax > Callopanchax toddi. The sequence continues at coordinate 1,052,102 of SSNR01000110.1, read as the reverse complement.
GAGTTCAAGTATCTCGGGGTCTTGTTCACGAGTGAGGGAAGGAGGGAGCGGGAGATCGACAGGCGGATTGGGGCAGCGTCTGCAGTGATGCGGACGCTGAACCGGTCTGTTGTGAAGGAGCTGAGCCGGAAAGCAAGGCTCTCAATTTACCGGTCGATCTACCTCCCAATCCTCACCTATGGTCATGAGCTCTGGGTAATGACCGAAAGAATGAGATCGCGGATACAAGCGGCCGAAATGAGTTTTCTCCGCAGGGTGGCCGGGCTCAGCCTTAGGGATAGGGTGAGGAGCTCGGACATTCGGGAGAGACTCGGAGTAGAACCGCTGCTCCTCCATGTCGAAAGGAGCCAGCTGAGGTGGTTCGGGCATCTTGTTAGGATGCCCCCTGGACGCCTCCCCAGGGAGGTGTTTCAGGCATGTCCTGCCGGCAGGAGGCCCCCGGGTCGACCCAGGACACGCTGGAGAAAATATATCTCTGGTTTGGCCCTGGAGCGCCTTGGGATCCTGCCGGAGGAGCTGGTAGAAGTGGCTGGGGAGAAGACCGTCTGGAGCTCCCTAATTGGGATGCTGCCCCCGCGACCCGGATAAGCGGAAGAAGATGAGACGAGAGACTGTGGTCTAAAAGTAATTCTCAATCTAATCAGACTTTAAAATCTTATTCTTAAAAAATTACTTTTTTCTCTTCAACACAGAAACCTCATTAGAAGAACCTTATTCTCTTCCTTCATTGATCTATACTTAATAACATGCTCGGAGATCAAGCTGTGCAGAGAATGCAGAAAAAACAAGTTGGTCAGTATCAGTTTCTTTTTATTGTTCAATGCATGGCCACACAGATACTGGTTTTCCTCTGCAGTGTGCATGATGGGACAGTCACTATGGAGATGGTGATGTAAATGGGATACAATTTAGGAGTTTACAGAGGTCCAAACACAACCCACATTCCTCAGGAAAAGGTCAGCTGATCCCTTACCTACTAATTACAACATGAATCCAATCAGCTTCTACCTACCTGCGCCCTCTAATGTGACGCTTGATAAATAGATTCTGGATTAGCATCTTCTTTTCAGTTTGTTCAGTCAATCAGCACACAACCCCGTCCCTTTCCCTTAAACATTCTTGCATCCATCATTCAGATTCAGCTTACAAAATGCAAAATAAACAACATTTTGGTACAAAAATAAAATCCAAATTAAAACCATTGAACAGGATAACACCTGTGATGGTTTTTCTTTTCTCAGAGAGAAACAGCACAATACATAAGTCACTGGTCACAAAAGTACACAGCATTTAAAGAAAAACAAATCAAATTTTAATTTAAAAAAGCCACATAGGAAAGAAACCGATCCTGCAGAAGCATACATCCGTCTTCCTCAACCCTTCCTTGAATGTTGTGAGTTACTGGTTTGGTTTTGATTGATGAGAGCTTCAAGTGTCAGGCAGTCAGAGTGCATTCTGTGTCAAAGCTGTCACCTTACACTCCTGACTTTTTAAAGTACCACCCTACCCGACCATTGACCCTATTTCTCTAAAGTAGACTGAAGGGAACTGAAATCCAAACCACTGCTCTAAATATCTATATGGATTCATCTGAGCGTGAATGTGTTTGTGTGCAGTTTCTCTCAACACATATGTACTCGTTTCCTAACATTTACAGTGTATTCCTGGTTAGAGGTGAACCAGGGGCACTTGAATTTGTGTCGCTTCATCCCACTGCTTCCTCCCTCTGACCACTAGGGGTCACTCTTTATGTATAGGAACTCTGAGGTGGGAGATCTGCTGTTTCTTATAGCGTAGTTTTGCCTGCGTTTCTCTTTAATTTAGTAATTTTTACTCCGCTGTATTTACTTGTCCAGCCCTCTGAGCTTCACCTCCATCATTCAGCTTTCTTTTGAGTCGTTTTGTTGCCTTTGGAGACGCAGATACACACAGAGCAAAAGAGTGGGAGAGATAGAGGGAGCGAGTGTTGTGATCGATCAGCTGTTTGCAGCACCGACAGCCGCCCCCTTTCAAACTCTCAGCCGATCTCCTTCCACTGACGGTAAAACTCCACGATGTTTTTCAGCTCCATGCCTGCTGAGCCTGCAGCCTGGATTGCTGCCTGGCAGAGAGAACAACAAATAAATATGTTTTAGTCATTTGGATATGTAATAAATAGGGAGGGGTGTGCAATATNCGCCTCTGTAGCTCCATCAGCATGTGAATGACTGACTGATGTAAAGCGCTTTGTAGTCCACTGACTTCGAAAAGCGCTATACAAATGCAAAGACAATAGACTGGATATCATTTTCAATAATATTAAAATCCCTATTTTGCAGATGAGGCAGCAGGCATTATCAAGTATTTACCCTGCTTTGCAATAATACTAAAAAAATACCCTGAAAAGTATTCTTCACATGGTGCTACAGAGGTCAGACTAGTATTCCTCTGATGCAGCTTGATGTCAGAAGAAAGAAAGTCAGACGAGCTAGCTAACAGTCTAACAGATTCATAGTTGTTCTCATCTTCCTTATTAGAACTTGTGGAGAGACTACAGAGTGATATTGGGGCCAAAGTTAAGACTATTGAGCACCCAGCGGAGGTTGCATCAACCAGTACTGGTAACTGGTAATATCAAACACCCCTAATAGCAGAAACAAAATCAAACAGAAAAATGTACATAAATAAAACACTTGTGTTATGCAATCATTTCTCATTCTGACAATTCAAATTATTTAAAGATGACAATGTCTAAACGTGAAACAATTCATAGTATAGCTTTCAATTTGTGTTTCTCAGGCTTCTACATGCAGTCAAAATGAGTCGTTAAACCAGAAGATCAAGATAAACAGCTGGTGGGGAAAAATTAAAAAGATTTTGTTGCAACAAGGTAACTTAAAGCCATGTTTCCATTGCAGGGTTTGGTGCAGGTCCGATCGGATCCTCGTAGTCCGGTACAGGTCTGCTAATTCAGTTGAGCGTTTCCATCAGCTGTCAGACTCTCACTTGGCAGGCGAGGTTAAACGTAAATGCGTATCGTCACGTCATACCAGCGCTGTCCTTATATGGGGCTTTTAATTTCTCCAGCCTGGCCCGACACTGTTCCGCCCTCCGCTTGAATCCTTCAGCTGCATCCTGTGAAACTTCTTTATAAACTCCTTCATTTTTTTACCGATCCATCTATTCTAGCTCGTCCTGAACGCAGCTGATCGCTGAATGTTTGGAGCTCTGAAAGTGATCAAACCTGGTGCTACATGCTGGCATTTTATCACATCCATGTACAATAACGGTCGGATCTCTGCCGACAGACCCGCCTCCTTGGGTCTGGATCGGTGAATGAATCCCTCGCGGACCCGGTGTCGCGGTCCAGCCGCGGATTCACCAACCCAGACCTGTCACCTCGCAGTCCTACAACGCTGGACTTGCGGCTTGACTGGCCAGGTCCAGCCGCGGACCGCGAGGGATTCATTCATCGATCCAGACCCGTATGCCTCCTCGGGTCTGTCGGCTGCAGCTGGACCCGGCCGGTCGAGATCGCGAGCCCAACGTTACAGGACGGATTGTTTTTATCTTAATGATATAACTTGTCACTATAGTAATAATAAAACAACGGCACTCCAGGGTTTGTTTTGCTGTCACAAGCAGTGATCAGTGGACTGTGTTGTTTTGACGCCACAGCTCCGCCCTAACCGTACCGCTCCATTCTCCTATGGACCCACAGCTGAGGAGGACCGTTCATGGTCCATGAATGGAGCGGTTTGGATTGGTTGTATGGACCGGTTTTACAATGGAAACAGACAAAATAGCTATCCGACCCGCACCAAACCGTACCGACCCCTGCCATGGAAACGAGGCTTAAAAGAGCACTAGCTAATAAAAACCATGATTGATGATAAAAATGAGCTCAATGGATTTGAGAAACATTTAAAACAAGCTAAAATAAAAGCTACAAAACTATTGGTTTGGATGTGAGAACTTCCTGTCTGTCAATAACAACAACATGATGAGCCTGACCTTCATCGCTGCTGAACGAGTGCAAAGCTCTTCTACTTCATGGCCTGTTAGGATGGTGACCATGCCGGCTGCATCTTCGTCTCCATTGCTCTGAGAGACCGTTAGCTGACGACAACTGTCCACCATCTTATACAGATGCCTAGAAACAAACAAACAAACAAAAAAAAAAGAATTAAAATTAGAAAAAGATTTCTTCCACTGGCCATGTCTAATAAATGTGGAAAGTAGACAGAGGTGAAACTCACCAGGCTTCAATGTCCTGTCGTTTTACTTTATCTCTTTCAAAACTGCGACCCGACTCCTTCTGGCAGCGGATGTATCTGGAGAGAAACGAGGGTCCAACAACACTCAGGTTGGAGATATCAGCACAGAAAGGAATCATAACATTTTTAAATTTCTTCTTTTTCAAATGTTTACCAAAATATATTCAATATATAATAAAGCTGAGTTGAAGCACTGACTGAAGGCTTCAATTTAATGACATTTCTAATCACACTGGTTAAAAATTAAAAAGAGTTATGAGTTTGAAGTAACTTTTAGGGCTGGGTGGTGATTAAATCATAAAGGATGAGAACATGTTGTTGATCTACCAGAGCAGAGCAAATCGTCTAAATCAGACCCCACTGTGAGTCGCAAATCGAATAAAACTGAGACCATTAGTTAATATTTATACTATAATTAAAGTAAAAACAAAAAATAATAATCACAGTTTGATACAAGTAGAAGCCGTTTTTCTTTTCATTATTTCTGTGGTGTTGTGCTTTTTTAAAGATTTTTAGCAATGTTTATATAATTAAACTACTGGTACTTTTAATGTTTCATGTTCACTGTCCAGATCATGCTGTGTTTTTTATTTTTACTAATAGCACTCTGAATTGCAAACGCTCCATCACTTTGTTAACCATGTGTATTTTAAATGTGCTATATAAAAAGTGGACTAGATTCATATTTAAAGATTTTTTTTAAATTTAATTAAAACATCTGAAAAGTTTGGGAATCAGTGATCTAAGGAACATTGTCAATTGCAAAACTGCACAAAATATGATAAAAAAAAATTGATTTAATTAGAAATGCTATTAGGCCTAAATGTTGCATCAAAAATCTTTTGTTTAAATATTTAATTGCACTGTTCAGTCACTCACAAAATAGTAACAAATCTATAGTTAAAAATCTATTATAAAAACAGATTTTACTGGTATTTTCCTTTGTCAACCCAGGCCATCGTGTTGAACAAAGTAATCTGTTGCCAAAGAGGGATTTAAATAAACTGTGATAATTATTGTATTTGGTGATAAAGTCCCCAAATTTTGAAATATTAGTTTTAGAACATAATTCAGTCGTGTCCTTAAAATTATTATTTTTCCAGATCATCAGAGATTTCCTAAAAACAAACCCACATATATAAACATATTTAAAGATAGACAACTTTTCTGTCTTCTTTTACAAAGTGAAGCCATAACTTCCTGTTAGAGTGCACTGCCATCAGCTCAGGATGTGGAGCTGAATGTCCCACCTACTCCTACTCAGTGCATTAAATAACTAGAGTATTGACCCAAATGTAAGACAAGGTTTTTTTTTTGTTGAAAATAATGTAAAAATGCGGGGTCGTCTTATAATCGAGGTCTAGTTTATTGGGGTCATTACATGATGGCACCAGCAGAGGGCGCAGGCTTTCTGTAAAGGCGTCAGCAACAGGAAGCTCAGTTCAGATTGCTACTGGTCCTGGTCCGGACCAGCCCAAAGTTACAGGCCCACTGGGGATTAAAATGCCCGATGATCAGTCCAGCCAGGTCCACTTCCAGACCCAGGGCAGGTGCTTTCAGTGTGAGCAGCTCAGGAGTTCACCTCAACAACGATTAATGGACGATAACTACCTGTATGCTCAAAAACAAAAGTTGTCCACTAGATGGGGCTGTAGCAGTATAATTGCTCCACAGACTAAAATTTCCTGCGAACACAAAGTATTTAAGAAACAATCTGTTCTATTCTACAGATGGATATTACAGAGCAGCATCATGTGAATATTGTCACATTTGAGTTGTTAGGTAATCAAGTTCTCTATAAAGTGTGGTTGTACTGCAGGTGGAGGATGCGTTACCTTGACTTGTTGCTAGTCTTTCTGCACAGTTTGACTTTTGTTTTCATCTCATCCTCCTCAAATGACTGATGAAACATTTTTCTTGGAACATCAGGGCTGTACAGTGCGACATATATGTCGCACGTGCGATTAAAAAAAATGTCTGTGCTACAAACTATTTTTAGACGTAGCACTTGTGCGATCAGGGTTTCCTCTACATGTAATTGATCGTGGCACACCGCCACACCGTCAGAATTAACTTAATATATATATTTTTAAAAACAATGTCAGGTGGCCTCAGCGGGTCTCCAACCTAGTGCTACAACGCAGGCGCGGCGCCAGTGCAGAGCATCTTGCCTGGCAGCGCAACGCGCTGCATCCGCTGGCTCGGGCACGTCCTTCGTCTCCGTTTTGATCATCCGACCAGAGCCATTCTGCATTTTGACCCGAGGGCCGCAGCCTGGAGACGACCACGACGTAAACCCCGGCCGCACCCGATGGTTCCATGTCGCTGCGGGCGACCTCCCAACAATCCGGAGTTGCCGTCATGCCGTGGCGCAGCTGGCACAAGATTGCCAGTACTGGAAACACCCAGGCTCAACGCACTGGTGCGGGACGACACCCGACCCTTCGCAGGAGCCGTGATGATGATGATGAAACAATGTAAAGCATATTAAATATATATAGCCTATATTTGCGCACTTGTATGGATTAAAGTTCTGCGTCGAGTCGACTGGCGAGTCTAGCGACGGAGTTCCATCAGTTCTAGCTGTTTGGAAAAAAACTCTTTGTGACTCTGAAAGTCTCCCTGTGCTTCAGACACACATTAAACCAGAGGAACTGATAAATCTGAATGGGTCACACTGATGTCTGTTAACGAGTCCACGGTCCGAGTCAGGGGGAGACGAGGCTTCACACCGGAGTCTGACCCCGCTAAACGCAGCTCAGCCCCAGGGGCGTATCTACAACTTTTTTCTTGGGGGTCCAGGCAGGGGCAAAGAAGGGTGGCACAGTAAAAGGTCATTATATTTAAATGCTCTGCAGTCTTGGACTGCAATGGACAGCAGACCAAAGTTTTAATAACATTTATTTACTGAAGTAAAATCTGTTTAGCAAGAACTATGCAGCAGATTCAGGAGACAAATGAACATTTTAAAACATCACAGTCTCACTGTACACCATAAAAACTGTCTGCCTGTGAATTTGCTTTCAACATCGAAATTAATAATAATAAATTTAACTTATATAGCACTTTATGTTTCACAATCTCAAAGTGCTACAGAGCAGAAGCTTAAAATAGATGAGTCAAAGTTCATAAAATAAGTAATATAAAGTAGAATTATAACAGTTTCTGCATTTTATTAATAAATCAAAGATTATAGCAGCTGAAAACATCTGTTTTTGTGGTTTTGTGCACACATTTCTCAGCTCACACTCGCACTTTGAAAAAAATCTACACTAATTTGAATGAATAAATGTTCTTCTTGAAATTACATCGACATATAAACATGTTTAAAGATATTTCTTGTTATTGTGTTTTCACAATAAGCACTTTCTCAGTGTGTTAAAACGATGGGTACTAATTTTGGCTTTAGAGATTGTAGCTGAATTTTTATGCTGGTGCTACAACTTTTTGTTCTGTGCTACAAAACCTGCAACCTTTGTAGCACCAGTGCTATGAGCTAAAAAAGTTAACGTACAGCCCTGAACATGCTTCTTCTCTACCTAATTTACTGCCGACGCTGCTCCAGCTTGTAGCCCACTTGCGGCTAGCTGAAGTAACCTGCGGAGAGCCGGCGACACCGGGCCGCTACCGGCATGAACAGCAAGCAGATGCGGCCCGCTAGTGACACAGAGCGACGAGTCCACTGCTTCATGTTTAAATGATTCTCCATTTCCTTGTTTTTGCTTCTTGCTACAAACTGGATGGGGGGAGTCACGTGACGCTGACTCACCTAGTCCGCTTCATAGCTTCTTAAAGGGACACGGACATCCACAACCTACTTACATCTTTTTAAATACTGAACATACAATTATGGGCAAAATGACGTTTGTAAGAGTTATAAAATTCTGTATTTGGTTATTTTTGATTTATCGTCCAGCCCTACCCACTATCTTCACTATTCTCATGTATCTTTATTTGCGACACACACACACACACACACACACACACACACACACACACACACACACACACACACACACACACACACACACACACACACACACACACACACACACACACACACACAGAGGGAGAGAGAGAGGCAGACTGAGCCCAAGAGAGAACGCGAGTCACCACGTCGGAGAACTGTAACCCCTGATTAATAGACAAATATTAAAGCAGTCTGTAATTATGGGATTATTTAAATGACTCAAAATTTCAATAAAAATAGTTTCTTTAAAAAGTGAATTTAGTCTTTTTTCTGGAGATTAGCATTGGAAAGGCGGGGTTGTCCTATAATCAGGTCAATACGGTACTAGTCAAACATAAAACAACAGATCCAAATGAATCAAAATTATCTGAAGTAGGCCTCGACGATATAGAAAAAATGCCTATCGATAAAAAAACAAATCATATTGATTGATAATCGATATTATTGAAAATAATAAAACATGTAGAAAATATAAGTGCAGCCCTGGTCATTTTATGTTATTCCTTAATTAATTAATTTGAATAAACAACACATAAAATAAAGAACATAAAAATTGAATTCATTTTAAGCTTTGTTCAAACATTTTAATCAAACTGAGGTCTGGTCGTCCTGAATAATTAGGTTAATTGATCAGGATGAGTCGACAGCAGAGAGAGGGGGAAAACTTGTGTCACAATTATAAAAAACAATCATTTTGAATTTTTTTCTGACGAAAAAAATAAGGTTTGATAAGTTTAGACGCAGGAAAAGTGTTGACGGCTCATAAAATGCAGCGGTCAGCCTGAGGCGCAAGCCCCCCACCCTCCTTTCTTCCCTCCCTCCAATCCGACGCTGAAAAAAAAAAAACAATTAACAACTCGGGTCTGGTTCATGTGTCGATGCGTCCTGGTCCAGGCTTCAAGTCCTTCGAGTCATTTCAGGGTTGTCGCGTTTATCAGAAGCAAGTAATCCCAGGTTGATTCGCTTTGTGCTGCAGGCGGAGGATTTCTCCTCCTCCTCCAACGTAGAGCCGAGACGTAGCTCGTCCCGCCGCTTTCAGCAGCTCAGATGATAAAACCAGCTGGTTGTGTTACCAGACTTGGTTTTAGGGCTGGGCGATATGGCCTAAAAATAAAATATCCGATTTTCTTTTTTTTAATTCGATTTACGAATTTTTTCCGATTTCTCCCCCTAAAAATACAAACAGCAGACAACATAGGGCCCTATGATTTCCGTGATGCGGAAAAAACAGATGGAATCACGGAAATCCCCAAACAAAATGGAATTCAGTATAAAATGTGGAATCTCACTGAATTCTCTCATATCTGCAAATTAGTAAAGAAAATAATATTTTCCGAAGTGTTTTGGCCACCGCCGCCACCGTACTTGTGCAGAGCGCAGCTATCCTCTCCACAGAGAGAAGAGAAAAAAAATAGGTCTGCTTCAACAAAGTCTCACTAAAACACCTCCAGAAAATTCAAAACTGCGAAGTTTAGAGCAAAGCTCAGGGCATAACAATATCCAAATCACCTTTATGAATCTGAAGAATGACTTCTCTTTAAGTTTAGTCGACAGACAATGGACTGGCAGCGTAATGTGATGAGCTCCGAGTCAGAGTCACGTCTGAAAACAGGCAGTAGCATTGAGCGTCGAACCGTACTACGAAACATTCAGCTAAATTAATAGAAATGAGCCGTGAGGTTATTGGAATTTGGGAAAAGACAAAATGGGTTTTATAGGGCCCTATATGTGCAAAGCGACTGCTTCGGTGATTGTTCTCGTTGTTGTCGCTAGCCATGATGCTATGTGAAACTAACTACGGAAGCTCCGGGGAGCCAAAAATGTGCCATTACACAAAAACTCGATTTACTTATTTTTAAAATCGCCCGCAACCAAAAATTCGAATTAATTCATTCAATCGATTTATCGCCCAGGCCTACTTGGTTTTTATCTTTTCTCTGCTAATTTTGCAAACGACAGTTTTTTTGGTTTTTGTCGGACATTTGCGGTTGAACTACTGAAACTACTTTCTGAACAGTTTCGATCACCGTGAGCTCATCTCTAAAGCCTAGTTTACACTTCTCCGACAGCACGTTTGACAGCGGCGTCTGTTGAATGTCCGTCCGTTCAGTGAGGACGAGGCAGACGACCAGCGAATACGTAGCTCTTGTTTAACCTGTTAGGGACACTGATGGATGATATAAATGTTCGTACTTCTTCTGCCAGACGTTTCTCGAGCAAATCCAGATCTGCTTCGCCGAGATTTTACTATTACTACTCTGTTGATACTAGCGTCAAGCCGGAAATGATCACGAGGCGTTGAGCCGACCAATCAGAGACGTGCGCTCTCCGTCTCGTTCAACGGATGTTTAGAAAAGTGAGTTCGACTCCGTCCGTCGTTGCGAGGCTGTCGGAGAGCTCTTGCGTCGAAGTATAATGGAGTTGCGTGTCTCCGTACCGACGCAGACAGAGAAGTATAAATCAGGCTTAAGTTACCTGCTCTGTTTTGGTCTGAAAGGGGAGGGGCTTAGTGACGAAAAAGTCTGGGTCTGTGCTTCTGATTGGTTAGGAGTAAGTAATGACTTAGTGTCACGTTACCTGGTTGGATGAAATGAAAAAAGACGGGACATTTTTAGGGGCGCACCGATCGATCGGCCTCGATCACGTTTGTTAAGTTAATTAATCTTTGTCGAAGTTTGAAAGTGGGTCATTATTAAAACTAAAGTTCATCTTAGAATGTCAAAACACTCTGTCCTGTGAAAGATGTGATATCTGCTCTTTCTCCTGTGTTTCAAGGTCTGAAGAAAGGGAGTTTTTCTCCCAGAATGTTTTATCATGTCTTATCTGTGTCTTTCAATAAAATATGAGCCCGGAGCGGGGAAAAAGGCAGAAGGGATTCTGGTCTGCTGAGACCCAGTCTGCGTATTCTCCAAGCTCCGGAGCTTGCTGTGTATTAAGAAAGCCTTGTCCGTTTCATTGACCAAGTCTGGGTAAGATAATGTCATACGGTTTGAACTTGACAATGTTAATTTGAGGGGATCGTAAATCGACCATATTCCCATGAGATCGTCGATCTTGGTTATGGGCTGTTAAATCCGCTTTTTTCTCCTGTTCCCGGGAGGTGCAGACTGCCTCCCTCCCTTCCACGCGCTACATCACGTCCGTGCTACACTCAGGGTTTCCCCCAGCGCTTTATAAGCCTGGCGGCCCGCCAGACTTTCATCGGACCCCCGCCAGGCTAAACCTCAGAGAAGTTGTACCCGAGACGAAAGCCAACAGCTGCTAGCGCGGCTGCTAACGCTTCAAACTACAACAAAGTGAGCTGGTTCAGCTCTCTACTCGTCTCTTTCTCTATAGTTGCAGTCCGTATGACAGAAAAAGCAAAAACAGAGTTCACTGATCTGAGAGTGGACAGCGTCGCCGGTGGCGGTAGCTTCAGCGTGCATCGGACACAACTTGAGGCTAATTGCAGAACGTATCTTTTCCAGCGTGTCTCTCATTAGAGGGGCGCGGGGAAGAACTGTCTCTTGGCCGTGATCAAACAGCAATGACTCCGCGTTTAATCGGTAGATTATCCCATAGTTTATCTGCTATGTCCTCGTTTTTACGAGGTGCATTAAATGCACCATAAGTAAAATCTACAGGAGCCGAGTAGTCAGGTGGCACGCAGCCGCAATTAGAAAATCTGGTAAGGTGAAGAGATGAGCAGCATTAAGTGAATCTGGATGATTTCTGCTCTGTTAGTCAGTATAGAGACACTATGTTGAAGTTATTTACACAATGCACAGAGTTAATGCTGGAAGTGTTTATTAGAGTAGGTTTAACAAGTGTTTTTGTAAAATTACAGGCAGAAAGTACTATTAATTAAAGGAGGACCTGAGAAAAGGGCTTTGGTAATGGTTCACATCTTGTTTTATTTTTAAGAGGCACCTTTTTTTATTGGCTTTATTAATTAATTGTTTATATTTTATATTTATATATATATAATTTTTATATGAGAGGACACTACCTCATGTTTTGTGAGTATTCATTCAATTTACTCAAAAATGGAAACATTAAAGTAATTGGCTTCTAGTTATGAAAAATACGTGATCGGCAAAAAAAAATCGAGATCGGCAGGAAAGGTTGTCTAAAGATCGGTGATCAGCCAGAAAACTGCAATCGGTGCACCCCTAGAAATTTTTTTATCGAACTTTTTATCGACCCGTTTTTTTTCTATCAAGCCTCCTGTCTATCGATAGATATATATTGATATTGAATTATCATCCAGGCCTAATCTGAAGTGTATTTTTTGTTGTTTTTTGGGTCAGGACAATTTCCCAATCATTTACATGGAGGGGCAGAGCTTCAAACTGATGATGGAAACAGGGGGCACAGCCATATTTTCTGCTTCAACTTCTGGGTTCTATTCAGATACCTATGATATATATGGCCAATATAGTAAACACACTCACCTGTTGCCTTTGCGAAATTCTGACTCCAGGAAGCGGATGCCGTCTCTGGCGCCAGATGTTTCCTTTTTCAACCTGTCAAGTCCATCAATCACTAAAACATAAACAAAGATCACGGAGACTTTATTTTGGGATTAAAAGAAATTCAATTAGTAAACCTGTTTACCATTCATTGATTCAGAGTTCTTATACTTCTGCCCAATTCAAATTCAAGCACTTTTAATGTGAGTTTACTATAAATTGTGTATATAAAATATACAATAATATTGTTGAAGTGATGGTGGTAAACTGTACATGATTACTCAAAATGTCAATTTAATTTCCTTGTCTCAAAAGTAAAAGTTATGTTAAAACCAATTAAAGCTAGGGTTTTAGGTAGAAATGCACTGATTTTGATTTGAAGGTTCGATACCAGATTTAGATCGTCATCGTGACCTGATGATACAGATTTTGTCTGGTTTTGATTTATCTAAAAAAACAAACTATGATTAACAACTTTTAAAACTTTCTGGCCAATTTGAAAATAATGACTTTGGAAGTAGAAATGTTCTCATCTCTTAGCAGGAATTAGCGATTAGCGCTGATGAGTTCATGGACTGGAAAAAGGAAAAAATAAATAAATCTAGGGCTGCAGCTATCGAATATTTTTGTAATCGAGTACTCTATCGAATCTTTTTTCGATTAATCGAGTACTCTAATAAATTACATGTATGTATGTACATATAAATATACATACGTATAAATATATATATGTATGTATAAATTATATGTACAATGTATAAATCTGAGAGAAAATAAAGTATTAAACATTTTTTAAATAAAAAATAGATATAAACCATGGTTTTGTGGCATATAAGTGCATTTACTATTATTACTGGTATTTATTGCTTACCTCGGAACTTTCTGTTATGTCACTGTCTTCCCCTCACACACCTTTTTTTCAGTCAGACTGAAGTGACAGCGCTGCAGCAGCAAGTTAATTCCATACGCAATGCGTGGCTTCGACTAATTGCTGGAATGCCTGTTTTTTGCGGCACAAATCTCATAGCATATGTTTCATTTTGCTCTGTTCCTGTTTACCTTTCCAAAATGCGGCGAAACTTTATAGAGTTTTTCGGAATTTTTTACCCGCAACTTGCTACACTGTTTTGACAGGGAGGGGAGGGGCTCTCTGCTGCTCCGTCTCACCTGTGTCTCCACCCGTGTAGCTGCGCAGGCGGATAAATGAAGCATCTCAGTACCAAAGTCGGCACCGTGTTTTTTCGCTACTGGTACCTACCGACATCTTTCAGTCTGTACCGGTCTAGTACTAGTAGTAATAGTACGGTCTAGTTGTCCGCCATGGCTTAAGATAAAATTAAGTTACATTCGCTACTCGGGTGTGCATTCAGTGCAGTGTGTATGTGCGCCACTTATTTCGGTCCGGGTGAAACATGACCCCGGGCGATTGCAAAGCCATGAATTAATTAAATATGAATTAAACGAAGCCTCGAGGCAGAGAATTTGCCTCGAGGCTTTTTTGTACTCGAATTATTCGAGGTACTCCAAGAATCGTTTCAGCCCTAAATAAATCACTTGGATTTTTGAGATTCAGTCCAGCCCACTATGCCAGTTCCAATCACCAGTTGATTTTTTTGGGCATATTTCTAATTTCAGGCACTTGATTAAAAATTCAAGCACTTTTAAACTTACATTGTTAAAATTCCATCATCTACAAGAACCCTGTTTATTACTCTCCAGCACATTTGACTCAGAAGGTCCTGATAAATTATTAAAGCTACAATTTGTCAAAATTTCCATCAAATTTAAAGACGACTGCCTTTTGTTTCCATTTAATTTGTTGTGTCTGTGTGAAGCACTGACCCGTTCGAGGGATGATGATGATGAAGCAGCCGCTACCAGCCAGCTGCCGGATGAAACCGAGATGCTGGCAGAGGGCAGCAGCATCTGGTACCAGGTAGGGAGACATGGACGACTGAGCTTTAGGCTGCTGAAGGCTGCCCTCTAGCTGCGACACCTCCAACTGCAGGGGGAGCATAAAGCTGATTATCAATGCAAGATAAGTGTGTCTTATAACAGAAGTTTAACGCAGAATTGGTAAGGTTCAGGTTTGACAGTAATGACTGCATCAGCACACAGTATTGCATTATCACTCTAACTTCAAATGGAAACACAAATAGAGTGGATGAAGTGAGAGAAAACCTGTAGTCGAAGTTGAGCCATATCCCTCATCAATCGGTTTCGACGAGCCTCCTCTTCTGCCTGGAAAATTAATAAGAAACAAAAAATGTCAACACAGGTCATAAATTAGACATTTTTCACATTATTTTAGGTTTGTTTTTTACTGTTGGAGTAATGAATGAAGAGTAACGAGGCCCCTTGTGGTTTCTTCTGGTCACACTAGCTCAGATCTCACTCACCATCCGGAACTGGGCCTTGGCCTGCTGCGCCATGTTATCCTGCTCCGACTGGCTGATGCTGGTAAAGATTCCCACCTCTGGGTTGAAGTGTAGAACGTTTCCTTGGAGATTTGTTAAGAAGTGACCAAAACTGCGAATGCAACACACTCGCACCGCACACTGGAGGGAGGGGACAGGAATAGTTTTTTTTTTTACTAAAATACATTTAAAAAAACCTGAATCCTTAGATTAGCAAACAAATAAGATATTTTTATCTTTAATTTTTGCACATTTTAATAGGATATTTAGTGTATTTCTGCTGTAGTTTTGACTGTTCTCAGAGCCTTCCTCCTCACTGCACACTTGAGACATGGACACAAGAGTTATTACACATTATTTAACACTACAGATGGTCAGGATGATTCCATGTTCTGTCTTTGCTTTTCTAAAGTACAACCAGTTCCATTGGCAAACATGGTAGTCACCAATGTTTCTACTAGTCTAAATAATTTGGTTAATAAAAGAACAAATAATTATTCCTGTTCTGCAAAACATGATCTGTCTTTTTAAACCAATTGTTTAAAATGTAAAGATGGAATGCTGGCTTTTTAAAGCAAATTTTAAACAAACATATTCTGCAGATAATTCTTGAAATGTTAGATAATACTGAAGCCAAAAAGAACATACATTGCATTAAAAAAAACTTGAACATGTTCCATCGTAATACATAATAATAATAATAAATATGGTAATCTCAGGGCTGTACAGTGCGACATATATGTCGCACGTGCGATTAAAAAAACAGTCTGTGCTACAAACTATTTTTAGACGTAGCACTTGTGCGATCAGGGTTTCCTCTACATGTAATTGATCGTGGCGCACCGCCACACCGTCAGAATTAACTTAATATATATATATTTTAAAAACAATGTCAGGTGGCCTCAGCGGGTCTCCAACCTAGCGCTAGAACGCAGCCGCGGCGCCAGTGCAGAGCATCTTGCCTGGTAGCGCAACGCGCTGCATCCGCTGGCTCGGGCACGTCCTTCGTCTCCGTTTTGATCATCCGACCAGAGCCATTCTGCATTTTGACCCGAGGGCCGCAGCCTGGAGACGACCACGACGTAAACCCCGGCCGCACCCGATGGTTCCATGTCGTTACGGGCGACCTCCCAACAATCCGGAGTTGCAGTCATGCCGTGGCGCAGCTGGCACAAGATCGCCAGTACTGGAAACACCTAGGCTCAACGCACTGGTGCAGGACGACACCCGACCCTTCGCAGGAGCCGTGATGATGACTTTGAAACAATGTAAAGCATATTAAATATATATAGCCTATATTTGCGCACTTGTATGGATTAAAGTTCTGCGTCGAG
The DNA here is from genome assembly GCA_006937965.1 of Callopanchax toddi. Classification (NCBI taxonomy): domain Eukaryota; kingdom Metazoa; phylum Chordata; class Actinopteri; order Cyprinodontiformes; family Nothobranchiidae; genus Callopanchax; species Callopanchax toddi. The sequence continues at coordinate 1,035,674 of SSNR01000110.1, read as the reverse complement.
TCGACTGGCGAGTCTAGCGACGGAGTTCCATCAGTTCTAGCTGTTCAGAAAAAAACTCTTTGACTCTGAAAGTCTCCCTGTGCTTCAGACACACATTAAACCAGAGGAACTGATAAATCTGAATGGGTCACACTGATGTCTGTTAACGAGTCCACGGTCCGAGTCAGGGGGAGACGAGGCTTCACACCGGAGTCTGACCCCGCTGAACGCAGCTCAGCCCCAGGGGCGTATCTACAACTTTTTTCTTGGGGGGTCCAGGCAGGGGCAAAGAAGGGTGGCACAGTAAAAGGTCATTATATTTAAATGCTCTGCAGTCTTGGACTGCAATGGACAGCAGACCAAAGTTTTAATAACATTTATTTACTGAAGTAAAATCTGTTTAGCAAGAACTATGCAGCAGATTCAGAATCAGGAGACAAGTGAACATTTTAAAACATCAGTCTCACTGTACACCATAAAAACTGTCTGCCTGTGAATTTGCTTTCAACATTGAAATTAATAATAATAATAATAATAATAATAATAAATTTAACTTATATAGCACTTTATGTTTCACAATCTCAAAGTGCTACAGAGCACACATTTCTCAGCTCACACTCGCACTTTGAAAAAAATCTACACTAATTTGAGTGAATAAATGTTCTTCTTGAAATTACATTGACATATAAACATGTTTGAAGATATTTCTTGTTACTGTGTTTTCACAATAAGCACTTTCTCAGTGTGTTAAAACGATGGGTACTAATTTTGGCTTTAGAGATTGTAGCTGAATTTTTATGCTGGTGCTACAACTTTTTGTTCTGTGCTACAAAACCTGCAACCTTTGTAGCACCAGTGCTATGAGCTAAAAAAGTTAACGTACAGCCCTGAATCTGCACAGAAAAATTAATCTTCTATGTTTTTTACTTGTTTATAATTCTCACTGTAGCTGTCCAGAAGCTTCCTCCTGTGTGTTTCTGTGTATTGAAAGTGCGTACCTCCTGCAGGGGGCTGAGTGAAGAATTCTGGTGAGTGAAATCAAGGCGGTGATGAGCTGCACTGAGGGCAGGAAGGTGTCGAAGAGCAACATCCTCAGGCAGCAGCAGAGTCTGGACCAAACCCGGCTGCTCGCACTCATTTAGCATCACCATCACCTTTGCATTCAGACCAAGATCTGCAGCACGTGCACACACACACACACACGCGCGCAAACACGCGCGCACACACACACACAAAAATACATTCACTGTAAAACACTCATTAGAAGTGTAAGAATCCCTCAGACAGCATCTATTCAGTGGGAGAACTGAGTCTTAGTACAGTTTGTCCTGGAGATCAGAAAAAGACTGAAACTCCAGACATTAAAACCAAATCTAACCCAAAGTTACATACGACTTTAATCAGAGCTTTCATAATTAATTACACTTTTCTTTTAGATTTAAAGACAGGCGTAAATACAGTTTTTCTTCACACGATGAGCTCATTTTATTTAATTTGGCTTTTCAAATTTACCAAAAACTGGCGATAATTTTTAAAAGTGCTGGGCAAATTAGGATTAAATTTATACAGTTTCTCAAGAAAATTTGCTATAAAAACATTTGGCCCATATAGCGTTTCTAACTTCAGCTTCAACACTTTTCTTGTACACTTCAGAAGATCTTGTAATTTGTTGGAAGTCAGTCCTTTTGTAGCCAAACCATCTGAATCCTGCTAGAGGATAATGTTCGGCTGTGTCTACTCTTCAGTGCATCGGTACATAAACATTTCAGTCTTGGTGCTGAAACAACACTCTTATATTTGTATCAGCCACATGGTCGACGGATTGCTCCGAGTCGGATCTTATCGGGGCATCTGGCACGTATCAAAAAATGTGCAGTTTCAGAAATCGCTCTTCAGTCTAAGTGCTGCTTCATGCATCAGTCACTAAGTCACATAAATCCACACTTGCCATGTTTTTATGCTCTCTAGGAAACAAATGCATTGTTACAACATGTCATTTGTATTGCAATAACACTTCATCACACAAAAATATAAAGACTGGTTGTACCAGTTTGCTATGGCAGAAATAACTGAAATATTTTAATATTTTAATGGCATGAGCACTAATTCAAAAGATATTTTGGTCATTCTGAAGTGGCATCTATCAGTTATTTATCTATAGTAAGGACCACACCCACTGGTGACATCACTCAAAGTTAGCAGAATCTTAAACAGGAAGTATTCCTCTGACTGGAGCAATACTCATGGCTAGTCAGATCAGAAACTCAGATCAGAACAGAAAAAAGTTTAGGTTGTTTCAACCAAACAATGTCCAAATTACTATGTTACTGTAGGAGCTGCAGCAGCAGAAATACCATAAACTAAATAACGGTCTCGTTTAGGGCTGGGCGATATGGCCTAAAATCTATTGACCCTTTGCACCTACGTCACCTGAACATGTGGATTCATCATAGTAGACGGAAACAATAAATTACGGGAGTATTGAACAGAGAGCAAAAGTGGCGACTGAGTTTTTGTTTTGACAGTTTAGCCCGTCTCCTACTAGTACACTTTGGGGGATGCTAGTTCGTTACCGCTGCAGCTCATCGCCGTTTTCAGTCTCCATCAAAGTTTAAAGAAACAGACCCCAGAGGGTGAGGGACAATGGTGTTTTATCCAACGTACTTTTATCTTTCACCGGCTCCCCTCAGGGCTGTGTCCTTTCACAAATTGTGTTTATTTTATACACTAATGAGTGTCGGAGTGAAAGGGAGGGCAGACACATTATAAAGTCTGCTGATGACTCTGTAATAGTGTCTCTGCTTGATGACCAGGACCCTGACCACGGCTCTGTGGTGAAGGATTTTATTGGCTGGTGTGAGTACTCATTCCTGAAGATTAATGTTTCAAAAACCAAGGAAATGTCTCTCACTGGTCTGAGGAATATTTCTGTTTCTGTCCGACAATCCGCTCCAGTCGGAGGTGCAGTTGGAAGGGGGCATGAAGAGAACTGAACTGGACGGGAACGGCAGCATGTCCAGACCTGAACCACTGCAGCGCCGCTTAAAGTGCAAATATAGGAAGGCAATAATCCAAGCATTGCCTTGTAAATAAAAACATACCCATGACCCTGCCTTCTAGTGGTCAGTGACGGCCGTCCAACTCGTGAGTACAAATCACAGTGATGCGTCATGACTCTACAGTAGGTAATAAACCTCAAAGAAGCATGATAGACAGAGTCCACCTTCTGAAGGTCTGTGAGACGCTGCAGTGGTTCGGCTTCTGCTGACTCAATTCTGGTTCCGTCCACAACGCAAAGTTTCAGGAAAACCGGAAACAAGGAATTGTTAAAAATATTTGAAAAGTTGGAGGTGTACAATTCTGATGGAATAGGTCTGTTGGAACTGGCTCTAAGTCTCAGTTCCCACCTGTATTTCATCAACATGCGCTACCGCGGTAGGACGGTAGAGTCAAAATCTCTATCGCCGGCCAAATTTAAAGTGATAATATGCAGTTTTGCTTGTTTTGGGCGCCCTCTGGTGTCCGTTTTAAATCACTGCATTAAAAAGTTAGCATATTGTTTCAGCTTCTAAACGCCTAAATCTACCTGTTGAAATGTCTCCTCAGCCTTCATAGCTTTCTTCTACAGGAGCGGTTATTTACTCCTTCAAAGAAATTAGCTGTGTTCAAGCAGGGAGAGATTGAAAAAAAAAGCAGGAATCATGAACTAAAAGCACTCCAGCGTTAGCATAACAGCTAGCCACTTTGGGTTAGCCTAACCCTCGTGAGACACGTGACTTCCTGGGTACCGTGACGGCGACGGAGATCTTGCAATCGTGGTATTCTGGATCTAATCACCAGATGGGGCTAATTGAATTTTCATTAACCCTGTAAAGGGTCATATTAGCACAGACTGGCTCAAGGAAAAGATTTAAAAATATGAAAAAGTTGCATATCATCACTTTAAATCGTTTCCATCGTATACAGTTTATACTGCCCACCCCTAGTCTTGTATAAAATTGTAGGAGGTTTACAAACAGGTTATATAGTGTTCTAACACTTCAGTATGACTTCTTTGAGCAATATTTTTTTTAAATACCCAAAAATTAGATTCTAATTGGTCACCGTTCAGCAGTAGTGTCTCTCGTGATGTGACTAGCCATGATAACTTGTCACATGACTACTTCCTGTTTGTCCATGCTGTAGATAACTAACTGATAGAACGCCACTTCAAAATGACCCAAATATTCTTTGACAGCCTTTACAGTTAAACAAACTCCACATCCTACAGCTGCATCAAGGTTTTACACCACCTGGACCTAGATTTTTTTTTTTTTTTTTGTGCACTGTACAGCACTTTGGTCAGCATTGGTTGTTTTTAAGGTGCTTTATAAATAAAGTGTTATGTTATAAGAAAATAGGTAATAGCTTCCCGACCACTGTTATAAATATATATCTCATCCGTGCAACTCACCGGCCTCGAGCATCTTGCTGCCATCAGGAAGCAGGTTTAGGAGAACAGACAGACGGTTCCACAAGCTTTGAGAACTCTGAGAAGAAAGTTGTCACAGTTTGAGAAACAATCTCCAACAAAATCACTAGGGCTGGGTACCGTTCAATATTTTTTGATACTACTACTGTACTGACCCGAATATAAGACAAGGTTTTTTCATTGAAAATAATGTAAAAATGCGGGGTCGTCTTATAATTGCGGCCTAGTAGTTTCCTTGGGGGTCATTACACAACCAAACCAGCAGAGGGCGCAGGCTTCTGGTCAAAATGGCAGCAACAGAAAGCAGCTCAGATCGTGACTGGTCCTGGTCCGGATCAGTTCAAAGTTACAGGTCCACTGGGGATTAAAATGCCTGACGATCAGTCCAGCCAGGTTTACTTTTCAGACTCAGCTTTCAGCGTGAGCAGCTCAGCTCAAACTTCTGTCAGGCGAGGGCTCGGCTCTCGTCGGCCATTCACACACGCTTTCTTCCTCACAGAGCTGCACAGAACCTCGTTCTGTACCCAATTCTTTAAGTCGTTTGTAGGGATGTAACGATTCACTCAAGCCACGATTTTCGATTTTTTATAACAAAATTTATTAATTTTATGGCCAAATAATTTTTTTTATTTTACAATTGCCCTTTAGTCCTTGTTTCAAATAGTAATTTTCTATTGTCTTACTGGAAACAAGGGAAAGCCAAAATGCTGCCACACTATTGACTTCTAATTGATTAGAGCGTCAGCTATCTTGAAGTTGTTTGCTGTAGCCCTGCTCGTCTCTGTTCTGAATGGTTAGCAGCACTTCGTCACCACTGTGTGTGATGGTTGAAATGTCCTCATTATTGTTTAAACTTAAAATGTATTTGTCAGTATGTATAGTTTAATAGATATTAAGGGAAATGTGTTCATTACTGTTTACATTAACAATGTTTGTAAGTAGTTTTCAGCCAAATACTAGATGTAGTTTAGTTAAACAGATGTTAATGTAGATTTTGATTTAGTAGCTGTAGTAACGACATGTGACAAGCAGGGGACATCTAGCACTAGAGAGCTAGAAAGCAAGTCTGTGCAGCAGAGGAAGAAACGCCGTGGTTATTTATATTATATATTTTTATACTCTCCTTTTCAGGTTTGACTTATCCATAAGAACACCTGTAGTGTCATGTAACTTTAACAGAACGTTCATGAATGCATTCAGTTGTTGATCCGGTTTTGATTCTGCTTTATTCTTGTTGTTGAATGAAGTTTAGCCACAGTTAAGGCTGGAATACACCGGATACCTCAGCGATGCGCCACCTTCTGGCTGCGGTGTTGGCGAGTCTTGTACTCACACAAGACGCGCTCCTGACACAGCGCGCCGTAGGATGCTGCTTTAAAAAATCGCGTGATAGTCACAACATCACGCGGGAATTGAAAACTGGAAGCGGGAAGTGAATTCTTTGTTTATATGTGATCAGAGCTGCCGTCGTGTGTTCTGGGAATCTACTTCTAATTCTTTCATTGGTGAGACAATCAATTTTGTTTATGTGTGCCGTAATGTTTGTGGCGGTTTATTTCTGTGTGCCGTAATAGGAGCCATTCTGCGTCGTAACGTCGGTGTCATGTGTGGCATTACCATGCCGCACAGCTGCGACTGGCGCTCCTTTTTAAACTGGTGCGAATCTTTAGCGGGCTGGCGGCATCTCGCGTGTCTGGGACGCGTTGTGGCGAGCTCTGTGTGAGTGATCTGATGGACTAGAATGGTTTTAAATCAAAATAACGCCACAGCCACGACGTGGCGTGTCGCCGACGTGTCCGGTGTATTCTAGCCTTCAGCCGATAGCCAATGACGCCAACTACCGTATTTGTCCGAAAATAGGACGACCCTGATTATAAGACGACCCCCCTTTTCAAGACTGATCTTCAGAAAAAAAGACTAAATTCACTTTTTAAAGAAATTATTTTTATTGAAATTTTGAAAAAATTATTTAAATAATAATAATAATAATTCCAGACTGCTGCTTTAATATTTGCTTATTAACAGGGGTCCACACAACTAGTCCACCAGTCTGCTGTACTGATCTCTCTGCCTGAATGCACCTTTGCTGACAGGTGCTTTCACGGTCGGACTGTGCAGCTCCGCGATCATCAGACACTGATGAACTTTGGTGCTGCGATGGAGTTTTCATATACTGTAGGGGAAGCTTGTTTACACACACTGCTGCGCAAAAATGCACAGACACACAAACCCGCTGCGCGCGCGCGGGTTTTGCACGCGCGCACACACACGCACGCGCGCACACACACGCACACACACACACGCGCGCACACACGCACACACACACACACGCGCGCACACACGCACACACACACACACGCGCGCACACACACACACACACACACACACACACACACACACACACACACACACACACACACACAACACACACACACACACGCACGCACGCACACACACACACACACACACACACACACACACGCGCGCACACACGCACACACGCACACGCGCGCACACACACACACACACACACACACGCGCACACACACGCACACACACACACACACACACACACCCACACACACACACACACACACACACGCGCGCACACACGCACACACACACACACGCGCGCACACACGCACACACACACACACGCGCGCACACACGCACACACACACACACGCGCGCACACACACGCACACACACACACACACACACACACACACACACACACACACACACACACACAACACACACACACACACACAGCTGTAAGCTTCCGCTGAACAGTGCAAGGACATGACACAGCGGCCCCAAAGATGCCTACGTCCGTAAATAAAAATACTGGCTACTAGACTAAACCCAGTAACGTTTTTTGAAGATAATCTCTGTGCAGCTCCTGACTTTGTGTTATTTTTTTATCGTCTGTGAGGTTTGGAAACAACGTTCGGATACATGTTTATGGAAGTAGGTCTCTTTGGAGCCGATGCGTCATGTCCTTGCACCGTTCAGCGGAGGCTTACAGCTGCTCTTTGTCATAAAGTAGTCCCAAGTCTAAAATAGTACCTGTAATTCCTTCGTGTTACTTTTTATTTTCACTTGCAGTCAATATGTTTATTGAGGTCACTAGGCAGAATTGGTATCACTAGTATCACTACTGAGTGAGTTTTAAGAACTTTTATCTCACAATGCTAGTTGTTACCATTCACTTACAATGTTTTACGCTAAGCTAAAGCTACAGGAGTACTGCTGGATCAGCAAAACGGCTGGGCTGTTTACAAATTGTTTTTGCCCACTGATCTAACTATGAGGAATATGGCAACAGACAAAAAAAAAAAAAATCACTTTCTGGTGGAGTATCTCTTTAAAACAGTCTGTAATTACAGTATTATTTAAATTATTTTCTTAAACTTTCAATAACAATAGTTTTAAAAATAAGTGAATTTAGTCTTTTTTCTGAAGACCAGTCTTGAAAAGGGGGGATCGTCTTATAATTCAGGTTGTCCTATATTCGGATCAATACAATACTTTAATGATACCTGGTTTTCGATACTGGTACCTTAGTAATACTTTTTTTTCGGTACCTATGTGTATAATTTTTACAGAAAATAACAAAGCACTAAAAGTTTTTTAAAAATTCAACCAAAAACATTGTTTCATGGCATATTTATGGTTTTAATACCATTATTTATTTATTTATTTATTCATCTTTTACCTCGGGAACTTTCTGTTATGTAATCTGTTATGTCTTCCCCCTCATACACCTCCTGTTAGGGCTGCACGATATTAGGAAAAACTGCGATATGCGATAACAATGCTTAATATTGCGATGAGAATATCACATGTAATATAAAATAAAACATAAATAAACAAACCTGTTTCCCCCTTGTAGTCCAGGTACTGGACACTGCAGCACATCCAGCAACAAATTAATTCCAAAGACCTGCTAAAACTTTACCAATATATTCATGCTGCATATCCACTTAATGAGAAAAAGCTCATCTGATCTATAAAAACAATGTTTTATACCTCAACAGGACCCAATTCCAACACTAAGCAGCTAAATTTAAAAAAATAAATAAAAGAAAAAAGACTAAGTACACACACACAGAAAAACAGCAGCTACAGCTATATGATTCCTATCCACACAAGTCACCATTTAAATTAAAGCCCAAATCATTTCCTTTCCAACAGTTTGTGTTTCATCACTACGGCAAAACTCAGTGAATCAGCTGCTGAAGAAAAGGAAAAACAATGTCATTAAGTCAGAATCATAAATTTAGTCTTACCTTAATGGTCATAATCCATTTTAGAGTCAAAATATCACTCCTCTTGTAAGCCATTTTCCCAACTTATCAAACAAACACACACGCACGCACACGCAAGCAAGCGCACACGCTAGCATGCACACGCCGCACATGTGTAATATTAAATAAAACTCAGCATTTATCGCCGTTTTTGACGTCTTTTGCGGTGGGACTATCACACTTCCTGTTATCGCAATGACGATACATTTTCGATATATTGTGCAGCCCTACCTCCTGTGTTTTTGTTGAAGCAGCAGAGAATTAAGGCTGTGAACTCGGGTCTGCCTTAGTTCTTTGCCGTCGGAGACTGCAGTCTACATGTTGCAGAGTGATGACTTGCTTTGACTAATTGCTGGTATTCTTGATTTTCGCGGCACAAATTGTATTGCATATATTGCATTTTGCTCTGTTCCAGTTTACCTTTAAAAATGCAGCCAAACTTCAGATCTTTTCTGCATTTTGAAGCCAGAAGTCCTTTAGTTTGCAGGCAGCTGTTGCTGAGAGGAGAGGGGAGGGGCCGTGTCACACAGCCTGTTTAAGAGCAAACAAGCTCTCCTCCTCCACGCAGACGCAAAGCAGAGCTGGGCTGGAGGAGCAGCTCATTTATAGGGACATTTTATTGTAAAAGTACAGAAATTTAGCACAGAAAGATGTACTTTTTTTCCGGTACCACTACCTAACAAAGGCTTTCGGTCAGTACCAAAGAAGTACCGAGTTTCGGTACCCAGCCCTAAAAATCACTGCTTCATGTTTTAAGTCAGTAAGTCACCTCACCTGTGCACACATGAGGATGATGTCTGTGTTTGTCCTCAGCCAATCAATAAAGACCTTCACCACCTGCATTAATCCCTGATTAGTCAGAATCTCCAGCTTCTCCAAGAGAGTTTTTTCACTGTGTGTAGACTGAGTGCTATGTTGACTTCCTTCTGAGTCAGAGTCCAAATCTAATAGAAAAACACCCCCCAAAAACAGACAAGAGACAAATTTGAGTAAAAAACAATGACTGATTTGTTTGTAAAACAGAAAAAAATAATATTAAAGAGGAGAAGCATGGTTACATGTAATGTTAAGGTTAAATGTACATTACCATTATCATTGGTTCCATTGGCAGTACTGGGGGTCACATCACAGTGCAGTCCACCATCAGCAGGAGGAGGAGGAGGAGTCTCTTGGGGGGGAGCAGAAGTGTCCGTGGGGGTGGGAATTCCCAAGGAAGATGAGGCCTGAGGCCTCAGGAGCACGTTGCTGAATGTTGGTGCCAGGCGGAAGCAGCGTTTAGCCTGAAAGAGCTGAGAGGACATCGCTTGGAGGTTGCTGCTGATGCTGGAGTCGCTCGGGATGAGGGGTCCGTTGGTGGCTGGAGGGGTCTCACCATCCCTCTCTCCTCCCCCGACTTTAGGTTGGTCTTCATCTTCATCCTCTTCTTGGTTCTCCTCCACCTGACCCTCCATGTTTTCAGAGTTTTCTGTGTCCTCTATGTCTTCTAGGTCTGAGCGAGATTCTTGGCTGTTCATGTCAGAGTCAGTCTCAACATCAAATGCTGTTCCTCCTTCCTCCTCTTCTTCCTCTGAGCCACTTGCCCAGCCACCTTCCTCGCCCAAGGGGTCTCTCATCGTCTCCTTTGTGACGGGTGGAGGATTGAGTGGTTCTTCCACTGTAGTGCCACCTGTTGAATCAGTCCGTCCCCTGCTGTCTACATCCTCCTCCTCTTCTTCGCTCTCAAATCCTTCACTCAGATCGCTTTCGACCTCCCCTGGGCTGCCTTTGCGAGCACAGCGGCGGCGGCGAAGTCGAGAAAGACGAGTGTACTTCTTCTTCTGCCTCTGTTTCTCCTCATCTGTCTTGTGCTGATCTTCCTCGCTGCTGAACTTTTTGCCACCAGCTCGCACACATCCTTCTCTTTCCTTGTCCTCCTCATCCTCTTGGTCCAGGGAGCCATTTTGCAGAGGCCTCTCATCCGATTGGTTAATGGGGGAAGCCGTCAAGTCCTGAATCTCCAGGTCATCTAGATGAAAAAATAAAACCAAAATATTTGACATGCGATTTCACTGAGACTTTTAAAGACGTTTTATACATTTCAGAAAACAAATAAAATCATCACCATTTTAACCTTTTTCCTGAAGGAATGGATGAGCTTTGGCTTTAAATTGCTCCTGGCATCCAGGAAAGAGAAACTTAATGTATGATTTTAAGTTTCTCTAAAGATGCTCCGTTTAAAACAAGGAACAAAGATGTCTAATGTCCTTAAAAAATGTAGCAGATGAGGATACTCTGGGATTATCACACTTGCAATGGCTTTAAGTGGCGTTTAAGTGACTTTTCTGCTCTACATGAAGAGATTTTCCATCTCACCTGCAGCATCAGTGTGAAGTGGAGGCACTTGGCTCTCTCCCTCCTCTAGTTCAGCCTGCAGCCGGATGTTCACATGGTTCACGAGGTGGGAGAACAGGGCCAGAGTGAAAGCTATAGATGCGCTGTACTGCTTCGAGCCTTAAGAAACATCGCAAAGTGTGTTAGTAATTTTATTTTTTATACAAATATGGTTTCTGATAATGCTTTCAATAAAATGTATAAAATTTTAGGATTCAATCCTATTCTCATTTTCTCTAATCATGTTTTTCTTCAATAAATGATTTAATCTCAGTTTAATTAGGATTCTCAGAAGGTATTGCGTTACCCATCCAGTTGTTCATGGAATATTTCACTAATGAGCACACACCTTCTGCCTTTTGGTGGTGGGTAATAACTAAAGAAAACTAGCACTTACCCAGCTGTAGAGGCTGTACTGATGATGTCAGAGGGCTTGTCATAAAACTGGAGTTCTATAAGTTCTGCTCTGTGGATTTTATTTGCAACTTCAAAAACCTGAAGATCAACTCAAAACTATTTTTACAAACATGTCATGAGTATTTCTCCGGTTAGAGGACTACTTCCTGTTTTTAGAGACTACATCAGCTTTGAGTGATGTCACTGGTGGTGTGGTCCTTACTGTAGATGAATAACTGATAGAACACCACTTCAAAATAACCTAAATATCCCTCTGAGTATTATTATATGTGTGCACTACTCTGATGTTCCCAACCTTTTCTCCTGCAAGACCCCTAACTCTAGTTTGAGTGAAAGTCACATTTGCTCACTAACACAAACAAGGAGACAGCGGGTTAACAACAGATAAGACAACTAAAACGGTGTTTATCTTATTTTTCCAATTTCATTTAGCGTTCTGAATTGGTGATTTTACAAAAGTCTATCTGCTGTAGCTGGTTGTAGCCATGTGAGAAAACAGTATGTAAAACTTGATCAACTTCTAAAACAGGGTATCTGCCATTTTCTAATTAAAGCTGCTGTGAGTAAATTTGGAAAAAAAACAACTTTTTTTCATGCCTCTTAACAACGTTCTAACATGGTATAGCTATAAATCAGGGGTCGCGTTAACGGAAAATTTTCCGTATTTGACGATTTTTTTTTTTTTTTTTAAACTTTAATATAGTGTTGTCAAAAGACCCGGTTCTTCGGTATCAAGTCGGTACTAAAACAATTTAAATGTTACGGTTCCAGGTTTTCTGCGGTACAGGTAGTACCAACCTAGCGGGTTGACCCGGTTTTTGCTGCGCTATCTGATCATTTTTGTCATTTTCTGTCATTTTGATGAATTAAAATTACACACCTGTGTGTGTGTGTGTGAGTGTGTGTGTGTGTGTGCGTGCGCACGCATGTCATCAGACTGCGCTGTATTGGCGAGTCGCTACAGCAGCCTATCGGGCTGCGAGCAGCCGTTTCTCGTGATCGCTGACAGACACCGGATGGGGCCTCATTTATAAACCTGCTCACACAAAAAAATGGTATGAAAGTTGTGTACGTTTTCAGACTTGGAGACCCGCACACACACACACAAGACCAACAGTCACTCTCCACCCGCATCTGAGTAAAAATAATAGATTTCTATATTAAAAAAAAGATTACTATAAGGATTGGATATATATATCTATTAATAACAGATTTCTATATGGATGGATGGATGTCTACATTGTGTCTTCAAGGTTTTGTATTTTTTCTCTTGGAAAAAGTCAGTAAAAACATGTTTTTGTCCAAATGAAGGTGATTTATGGTTTATTTTTTACAGATCAAGTAGCCATTAGCCCTCATCATTACTACAATGTGAAATTTACAGTCAATCCATGTGATCGGTATCGTGATCGGCAGCAAAAAACATGATCGAAGCATCCCTAGAAAAAATACTCAAAAGTCCCAAAAGGAAAAACACCTTTTCAGCTAGCAGAAATCAAAAAATACTTGGATGTAGAAAGAGGAAAAACCAGGGTGAACATTAGCGTAGCGTTTCAATGGCTGGTGTTTTGCTAATACACTCTCTCATGTCCGGGATGGGGTGGAGGGGAGCCGACAGGAGGGGTGAAAGTTCTGAGATCGTGTTTGTGTAAGATAGCTAGCTATACCTAGCTTGTGTGCAGATTAATGAGTGCAGCTTTAAAATCTTTTAGCTTTGTCTTGTTGTGACAAACACATTCTTAAATCACTTAAATTAAATAAACAGGCCCTTTTAAATGATGGTACAAATGGAATACAGCTTAAACAATGATGAAAACTGCTCATTTCAGTTAGTTTTAAATAAAGTGATGAATGGTAAATTCCTGAAAACAAACACCAACCTCCTCTCTTAAGGCTGTGCACCACCATCAGGCATGTAACGACCATCTTGAAGATAAGGTTGTCGGGTAGAACGGGATAGGAGCTGTCAGTGTGCTGCTGCTCCTCTTCCTCCTCACTGGGGGAGTGATGAGCGCTTCCTTGAATTGGAGGTGGAAGGTAGAACAGCACGAGGTTGAAGTCCTCCAAAACCGACTGGCAAAGCAAAGTCAGCTCTGTCTCGATCAAACTTCATCCCAGAGAGGTTAGCACAAAAAATGAAGAATGTACAATAAACAATTTGATAATAATTTATAAAAAATAAAACAACAACACTAGCAGTGTATTAGCAACCACTGCTAGAAATATGGAAAACAAGACAATACAAAATTTGGTTTAAGTCATCTCAAAATTCACCACTAAAAGACAGAGTTTTATTTAGTTTTTCTTTTTAAGTGTTCTTGTCGTCTTCTGAGGATTTTGTGGATCAGATAAAGGCAAGAATTTTCCCATGAGTAAAAATAAGTCAAAAAAATAAAACTGTAAACCAAATTTAATTTTTACAATAAATTTAAAACAGCAGAGGAACAGCATGATCTAAGTGAAGAGCGGAGGCAGCTCAAAAACCTACCTGTTCTTGGGCTGCAGAAGGCTCTGAAGGTATATGAAGCTCACCAGGAGGCGCTTAATGTCTTTGGATCTGCACAAAGGGTCAAAGAGTTCAAAGAAAAATTATGAATTATATACATTTACAATCCATATAAAAATAAGACTTAACCACAAAAAATACTGAATTTTGTGCTTCCATGTTGAGACAAACACTAAATAATCCCTTAAAAATAGTTTAAAGTGGACAAAAGTTTTTTCTGATTGCAACAGATTAAAACTGTTCTGCCATGATGAAGGCAAAACATTTTAAGATAGATTCTTAACTATATGAGCCAATGGAATGTGTAATTCAAGATCCTTAATAGAGAAAAACAAACAGAGCAATAAGAAGTAAGAGTATTTGGTTTGTAAGAGAGTTGTAATATTAAATATGAACTCCGAATCCTCCTCACCTTTGCCGAGTTGGTGACAGCTTCTTCATTTCCTGCTTCTTCACTTGATGGTACATCTTGGCGGCTTTATCAAACAAGCGCTTCAGGTTGCCATAGGCACCCTCAAATGGAGAATCTGATTGGATGCTAGGCACACATTAATTATCTTTTTAGCAAACAGGTTAAACTTGAAACATTGTTCAAGTGTTCAAAATCATTCATCACCAGCGCAGGTAGTAGTAGGTCGCTTCAACGTTGTAGAACTTGCTTCCAGCCAGTGTTCCCAGTTGGTTAAAAGGCATTCCTGTAGAAAGGAGGTTAACAAAGAAATTGATGGATGAGTTAAGATGTATTGTTGATGCTAAATAATGAGGACCAGGAACAATCAGGTAACATCCATTTATACATCTGTCAAATAAATGTGCCAAAACACATCATTTGTACCAGTAGAATAACACCTGGAGGAAGCATCTGTTGTTCAAGTTTAAAGAAGAACAGAAAATGAAAAATGCATATGGCACGAGGTCAAACTGTGATGATGTGGCAGTTGAATCGAAGCAACTGCAGTTCTTGTGGGACACTCTGGTCTGCAGGACCTACTCTAACCGATCCAAGAAAGGAAAACTGGTGGACCAGTAACAGGATCCTGGAGGACCAAGTCTTATTGATACACTATTTATACCTTTTTTTTTTATTAAGAATAATAATTTATCCTTTATTGATCCCCTTGAAGAAATTCATCTCTGCATTTGACCCATCCTCATTGTTTGAGGAGCAGTGGGCTGATATCTCAGAATGGCGCCCAGGAGGCGGTTGTTGCGGGGTTCAGTATCTTGTCCAAGGATACTTCGACACATGGCCAGGCCGGGGTTTGAACCCACGCTCTCTGACATGGGAGGCAATCTCTCTTGCCACTGCGCCATGGTCACCCCTGTTATTTTTCGCCTCGCCTTCTTCCGCTTATCCGGGTCCGGGTCGCGGGGGCAGCATTCCAAGTCGGGCAGCCCAGGCCACCTTCTCCCCGGCCAAGTCCACCAGCTCCTCAGCTGGGACGCCCAGGCGTTCCCAGGCCAAACTGAAGATGTATTTCCTCCAGCTTGTCCTGGGTCGACCCGGGGGCCTCCTGCCGGCAGGACATGCCCAGAACACCTCCCGAGGGAGGCGTCCAGGAGGCATCCTTACCAAATGCCCGAACCACCTCAACTGGCTCCTTTCGATATGGAGGAGCAGCGGTTCTACTCCGAGTCTCTCCCGGATGTCCGAGCTCCTCACCCTATCCCTAAGGCTGAGCCCGGCCACCCTGCGGAGGAAACTCATTTCAGCCGCTTGTATCCGCGATCTCGTTCTTTCGGTCACTACCCAGAGCTCATGACCATAGGTGAGGATTGGGACGTAGACCGACCGGTAAATCGAGAGCCTTGCTTTCTGGCTCAGCTCCCTCTTTACCACAACAGACCGGTTCAGCGTCCGCATCACTGCAGACGCTGCCCCAATCCGCCTGTCGATCGCCTGTTATTTTTTTATATTAATATCTAAAGTAAATTGTAGTCAATGAACTCTTGGACTAATGAGAAATGGAGGATGTATAATAAGTAGCCCCGCTGATGCCTGCTCCGAAAGGGTCAATAATAATCAGTGTTGGAAATGTTACTTTAAAAAAAATAATTAGTTATAATTACTCACTACTTGTTCCAAAAAGTAACAGAGTTAGGTACAGATCTATTCTATAATAAAAGTAACTAGTTTCAGGGAAAATAATTTTTGCGTTACTATTTATAAAAAATAATTGTGGTATATCAAAGGATCTGGGCATTCTGATCAGTTTTCATGAGTAAATTTAAATGAGTGAAAGAAACAGGAACTCCTGGACATAACGACACCTCACAAACACATTCTGGCCTTTTACCTCAATGAGTTTGATGTAGTGGATATATCTCAGATGACAACTTTTCATCCAAATACTCCAGACGCGCCATTTCTGCTGCTTTGCCGGCATTTGTTTATGTGTGTGTGTGTGTGTGTGTGTGTGTGTGTGCACAAGCAGTTTGTGCGTGAAGATCGATCCATGTCAATGAAGTTCAGAATCCTCCGTGAGTTTTGTTACCTTTACACTATTAGGATGAAACCTTTCTCCTCTTTCCTTCATCTCCTTCAAAGTCAGCTGCTTCATGTCGCCTCCCTTTTGTTTACTTCATTTAAGGGACTCCGTGTGCTCATAGCACTAGCGCGTAGTCACTCACAGCACATAGAAATAGACTGAATAGATCTCTCCCTATAGATCTGGAGCAGATCAGGCCCATTGTCACGATACCCGATCTAGAATTTTTTTCGGTACAGATATAGAAAAAAATTATAGATCAGGCCCATTGTCACGATACCCGATCTAGAATTTTTTTTCTATATCTGTACCGATCCCGATCTTAAGATCAACCAATGGTTGGGTAAGCTGAATAATTAAGTTCTCTTAAGATTGGATTGGTGCATCTCTACTACAGGTGTGATTGGGGGGCCACTTGCAGCCCTCAGAGGGATTTTGTGTGACCCAACTGCATTTTAAGAATGTGAAATGTAGGGCTGGACGATAATTCAACAATATCAGGGTTTATACAGGAAACCTAGAACTGAATTTACCACCTTTTACTACCTTTTTTACTAACCCAGCAACATTTTTTACTACCAATGCATCACGCAGCGGCCCTTTTTTTTGGGGGGGGGGGGGGCACTGACTAAGACATCCGACACAAACATTCCAAACTCAGTTCTAGAGGACTTGGAACATAATGTCTTCTCTGGATAGAGACAAAGTAAAATCACTTTTAGACTTCACAAGCCAGTGTTTTATTTTCAATTGTCGTGGTTTCTGAGTTCGAAGTTGCAGGAACGCTGCTCTGTGCATCGCCAAAAAACAAAATATGGAGCTGCTTGCCCCGCGTGCAGATCCACTGTTGGTGAACGCTGGATGTTCGGTGGGTGGCCATTTCCACAACATCAAAAAGGAGGACATTTTTCAGCGATGACCCAAGAAAAAAAAGCTATAACATAATCAATTCCATTACATAGTATGATTGTTGTACTCTCCCAAAATATAAGGTTTTTAAAAAAATGTTGTTCTTCCCAGGCTGCTTCTGATAGGTTGGTCTGCCTGCATCGACCTCGTCAACATGGCTAATCTGATTAGGTTTGGGCTTTAACCAGTTACATTTCTGATATTTATTTGCCACTTCATCCAATAATCTGTTACAAAAACATCTTATGGATGCATAATTGCATTTAGACTTTGTTATTTTGTATCACTTTAATAGAATTTACAAATCAACACTAAAAAAGATGAATGAAAAGAGCAGAGACTTTAAAAAAATATTTTCTGTCCATTTTTATAAAACAAAATTATATTCCTTAGTTTGATACATTTTTAAATATATTAATGATTTTTATTCTTTTATTTCTTTGCCAAGGTTGTTATATTATTTTACCCCATTTACAGAAATATTCAATTCTTTTTGGTTCTAAATTGAGGCTTTTTACAAACTTCACTTCCTTTCAAATTATAACTACTACCTTTTTCTTGAAACATTTTCTGAATATTAGTTGGTACTATCTTTGGACATTGTAATATTTTCAAGTCAACTAAATCATGTCAGTATTTTATATTTGATAAATAACAGGTTAGAGGGATCTATTATTGATGATCTTTAGTGCTCTTTTTGTAAAATAAAAACAAAGTTTTACTTGTTGATCACCAGATTTGCTTACTTTAAGCGCATTAAATTTGTCATTAGAGACCATAGGTGTGATTATTAGTGGGGATTTATCTCCTCATTCTGTGCTTCTCCACCCTGGACCCCCTGGAGTAAAACTGGTGAGTATCTTAATTAGTGCTGTGGCGTGGACTCGTGTTTCTGGGACGCGCTGTGGTCACAATGTGTGAGTGTGAGTGATCACAATGATTTTTAATTAAAATAACGGCGCGACATGGCACAGATCTGAGGTCTCTGTTTATTTTCTCCGCTCTGGTTTCTGGTCGACCTGTTTCATGGTTCAGGTTTCAGCTGCAGCGCGAGTTCTCTATCCGGTCCAGGAGGAGGCGTGTCCGGGGCACAGCTGAGTGCGGAGAGCACCCCGAGTTACCTCACACACGCTGAGCAGAGCTCTCTGGGTTTGTCTTTTTTTTTTCACAATTTGTTTCTCTGGACCAGAGACTCTGGACCATGTGAAGAAAATAATTCAGCCAAAAGCCGGCATCCGTCTCAAGGGCTCGCCGGACGGCGGACACGCCTCCTGAAAACCGGACAGTCCGTCCTAAAGCCGGACGATGGCCACCCCCATTCCACGTCAACTTAATAGTTTTTCGGCACACCTGACAAAAAGCCTCTCGGTCATTACCCATGACTGCTTTAGCCAGCATTTAGATAATGGGTCGTCGAGCCAAAGTTTGGAAGACTTACATTTTCCCCATTGTTTGCGGTGCTACTTGCTAGCTTCTACATGAGTTATCCTGACACCACGCATGCACAATAAAGCTGTTGTGCGCATGTGCAAGGCTATCAACAGCGTTCAGGGTTCTGCTGTCCTGTCAGCAAGATAAAAAGACGTTTTTAGTTAAACGAATGGGGAAGGTTAAAATATTTTAATTTTGTGACAGAAATTTACTACCAAGTCGGAATTTTTTTACTACCAAATGCAGTAATTTACTACCTTTTAAGGGCCTTAATTTGAGCACATTTCATTTACTACCTTTTACCACCGCGCGGAAACCCTGAATATATATCTAACAATAGATGTGTGGTGTGATAGAAAAAAAATGGGTAAATGAAAAGGTTTCCTTTTTTTTTTTCTTTCATTATATCCAACCAGGTAACGTCATACTAGAGTCACTACTTACTCCTAACCATTAAAAAACGCAGACACAGTCAGCTCCATCACCAAGCCCTCCCCTCTCAGACCAAAACACAGAGCAGGTGACTTACAGAAGAGCTCATGGGGGAGGTGGAGGAAACTGTCCTCAAAAAAGTTTTCATTAATGTCTCCTTAATCACATCACATGACATCAATGTCTCCTACCACCTTTATGCAGATGACATTCAGCTGTACTGCTCCTTCAAGGACTCAGAGTTCTACAAACTGTCTGAACTACTGGAGTGTCTGTCAGCAACTAACTGGTTAGAAAATAACTTCCTTCAGTTAAACCCTGAAAAGACTGAATGTCTGATTGTTGCCCCTGATAGGATGGTCCCTCTGATCAGTCAACATATTGGACATTTAAAGAGCATATATTAAGTTCTTTTTTTTTTTAAATTCTGATAAAACTCTGTCCAAAAATACTATTTGAAATGTTTATTGAGGGTATTTTGTTTTACAATACATTTTTTTAAACCATTTTTCTAGTCAAAAGTGCCCCTTTTTGCAAAGCTTCTAAAAACGCTTTTTTTTTCATATGTGGACCTGTGACGTCAGCTAAGGGAGCTCCTAGCTAGGTGGCGCTGCTTACAGTGTTGTCAGATGTAGATAAATAAAGTATTTGTAGGGTAATTTAACACTCTGTACGATCAATAATCCCATAAATATGATCAATTGAGCCCTTTGTTGTGTGGAGTTTGTGTAACAGATGCTTGTTTTAATCATTGTGTTAGATTTTTTAAAGCTAAACTACTTTAACATCTCAGACTGGCACCGCTCT
>SSNR01000110.1:976065-1000682 GCA_006937965.1 Callopanchax toddi | reverse complement strand
GGGGGGGGGGGGGGGGGGTGAGTGATTTGAAAGACACATTGTTGAAAAGAAGGGTCCGACCCTTAACTGGAGGTACCAATTTTTACTCTTGTAGTTTGTACTTTTTACTAGTCAAACCTTTACCTTAGGGTACAAATACGTACCCCTTAGGGTACATTTTTGTACCCCTTAGGATATAACCCCCCAGTTAAAGGTGCAAAATTGTACTTTTGAGGGTACCACCCCAGTGACGACAAAAGGTACAATTCTGTACTTTCATTTCTGACAGTGTACTATTCCGATACCAGAGCTCTATTTGCTATAATATCTCAAATTTATCTAATGCTGCTGCAAGAAGACCTGGCCTACATGCATACACACTAGTGATGGGATTTATGGCTCTTTGAAAGGAGAAGTTCACCTCAATGAGCCATTCAAAAAACTGTCTCTTTAATGTTTTTTTGCAATATTTTGAAAAAGTAATGTCATGTGGAACTATGTTTGGGGACAGTCTTTATTGCAACACCTATGTGACTGGGTTCTCCTTGTTCACAGTGAAGAGCTGTTCAAAAAATTTGACTTGTTTCTGAACGTCACATCACTACAAGAGGAGAAAGTGAAGTGATTTTCTGTTTTATTTTGACCAGTTTTCTTTGTTTAGGTCTGACTTTGACCAACAGCGGTCTGTTTAGTAGTAAAGCACCGAGAATTACCACAGTGGAGTTGTTTTTAGGAGAGCATTATAATAGCATTAAATAAGCTACTTCTGTGTTTATTTACTGGACTTACTGTACCAAGTGTCCAGTAAAGTGGCAACAGCGGAGAGGGCTTCACTTTTGATGCTGCTAAATCACCTGCTGACAGCTTGTTTTTCATTGTTTTGATGCCGCGGTCAGTACTGTTCTCCTCGGCTAGCAAGAGTTTTTAAAAAGGTGACGGCTGGGATTATGCTGGAGATCACTGAACTGAATTTCCTTGTTTTCTTGGAATAGCTGCTTTGCAAACATTGCACGTTGCCGTTTTGCTTTGTGGCGTTTCGACCGTTAAATATTTCCACACCGTGGACACGTTGTGTGGAAAAGTTCAGCGCTGCTCGATGCTAACCTGCTAGCTGCTACCAGCAAGCTGCAGTGGGCGTCCTGAAAGGAGGCGTGTCATCTCGGTGTCTCTCTGGGGCACAGACACGTCACCTAGCCCAGGATCGCTTGTGTAGTCATTTCAGCAGACAGCTCTGGATCAGACATTTCTCCAGGTTGGATTGGAAATTTCCGATCCGTGAATTAAGTTGGGATCGGTACCCGATTCCGAATCTGACCCATCCCTACTAAAAACTAGGTATGTGCTGATGCCGATGCCAGCATCGGAAATACTCGCAGATTCTGGCAAAACTGAGGGTATTTGGATCGGCGAGTACTTATTTCTAAACATGAACCGATACCATGTAAACGGGATCTCCTCTGCCTACCCCACCACACGCTCACAAGCTAACAATAACAATACTAAGGTCGTATACTCGTACTCATAAACGTTAACCCGATGCTTAGCGTAGCTCTCCATTAACCTGAAGCGCACACCAACCGCTAACCGGCTCTCACTCTGTAGCAGATGGCATTAACTTACTTGTGTTGTAGTAGTATTTAGAGTAGTTGTAGTAGTTGTTGTGATTTAGCCATAGTATACACGCTCCGAATCCTCAGTCCTGACGTCGGGTTCAGTAAAGTTCCAGTAATCCATTCATACTGAACGTATTTCCAAAGCGTTAGCATGTAAAGCTTATCCGCTAACATTTTGCTAACAGAAAACAGTAAACAACAGAAGAAGCCAGAAGAGCTGATTGAAGCTTCTATCTTCCATTACTCCAGAATAAGGCAAACGCTTAAAGAGACACCGGTTTGGTTCTAATCAGCTGATAGAAAGTTTGTTAGTCAGAAATAGTTCGGCGAAGGTATGGCAAGCTGTTCTATCATATAATCAAATGAACTTTGAAATCTCTAAGGCACGTCATTTGTGTATTTATTTATCTAAAAGTCATTTTCCCAAACAGACATCGGCTAGCTGAGATTTAGTTTGAGGGTTCAATTTTAGTTTTTGACTTTAATCTTGCATCCAGTCCAGGTCAGATTAACTGAAGCAGTCAGTCCTTTTATAGAATATTTTCTAACTCAGAGAAAAATCTTTGTGGTGTTTTAGTTCGATCCCTGACCTTAAGGTCTGTTTACAATTAGGATTGGATGGAAAAATAGACAAATGCGACTTTTTTTATTTAATAAAATTTTTTCTGTTGTACCAAACCACAATTTAGTATTAGTACTCGTATCGGTACTCTGTGTCAGCAAGTACTCATATGTAAGTACTCATACTCGTTTAGGAAAAATCTGGTATTGGAACATCCCTACTAAAAACCCAAACTGAGAACATGAACTGTGAACAAATAAAATAATGTTCTAATAGACAAGGTGTCCTGCACATGCTTGTGCTTACCTTCTTGTTTGTCTTGATAACCTGGATGACCTCGTAGTAGACCTTCCTCCACAGCAGCTCCTCAGCTTTTCGGCCGTAGTCAACAGGATGAAGGAACATCAATTTCACGCAAAACTCCCTTAGTCTAAAAAAAAAAAGATAAGCAACAGCTAGAACACCGGTTTGACAGGTGAACTAATGAGTCAGCTTAAATATAAATGAAGGGCGGTGCTATGAGAGGAATGAAACATCCACCTGCTGAAAGCTTCAGCTGCAACATCCTTTCAACAGTAGTAAAACTAAAACAACTTTTTTTAATACCAAATACATAATCTAATAAGTCTTCCAGGTAAACATTAAATTCATGCTGAATCAAACCAAAAAGTGAAATTTCCAGATGTTTAGTGTCACACAGTTTATGACAGTAGACTGAAAATAAACTTCACTTAGTGTAAAACCATATATTCAAAGTACCAATTCAAATTTATTTTCCATTTCTTACTGATATGGGACTACCATCTCCTGAGATATGTTAGTTCTTGATTTTTTTTTTAAAACAAAGTTGACTTCATTTAATCTTAGAAATTACGTCCAGTTTTCTTTTAGTATTTTCATCAATGCGAGTGTGAAACTGGACGCTAGCTCTACTACTCAAAGTCTGGTTGATAAAGAAGATGAAAACTGGATGGAGATAAAGAGCTGGACGTACTTGTTGCGCAGGCTGATGTTCTCCGGCTTGAAGACCTCTCTGTAAGACGATTTGACGCCGATGATGCCATCCAGTCTGTGAACAGATTCCACGACAGACCTGGGTGGAAAACATGGGAATGACAACGAGATTAACAATGAAAAACGCCAGTTTGTGATGTTAAGGACGCATCTATTTGTGTTTGGAAATGTTAAAGAGTGAAACTATTTGTTTCACGTCTCTACAAATCAGGAGCGACGAATATTGCAGTTTACAAGCTAGTCTAACTATAAAAGAAAAGTGAGTCATTCTAGCTGTCACATGCGTTGATGTCGACAGAATCTTGTTTTGTAGGCAACATATAATGACGTTTAATTAGCACCTTGATATTTATTTCGGCCTCGTCCACTTACCTATAAAGCCGTTTGATGAGAAGGACTTTTGCCTCTGGTTCACTGTCCTGCCCCGGCCCACTCATATTAGCGACAGGCCGGTTGTTTCACCACACGTTCCGGAGATAAGTCACCGTTTCATTCGACCCAGCTGACACACCAGTTGTCACGGCTACTCGGGTTTGTTCCCCCGGTAGTGACGACCGTGTGTGTTGTGTTAGCCAGCTAGCACTAGCTACCCAGAAAACGCTAGCGTTCCTCTCCTTTCTTCAAGAATCTCTTTCGTTTCTTGTTTCCTTTAGCGAAACCCCCTCTACCCATTCGTCCTGAAAACTGGGTAGAAAGGGGTTCCCGTTGATATACACGTTTTCCGGTCAGCTAAAACGCTTTAAAGTGCCTCTTGTGTTGTTCTCCGTTCCGGCCATTATTCCTATCAGGTACTGCACTGACCGCCTGAATCTCGCGAGAATACAAACGCAAATTTACGAGAACACACAAGGGTTGCCAGATCGTCCCCAAATATGTTTCACAAAGCTGCACAGCGTTTCTAAACGATTTTACTGCATGATGTTTAATATTACAGTTTGTTATATTTATAGGACAGAAAATTTGCTTGTTTTATTTTTATACATTGGCCATTTTTTAGGTTGATCCTTTATTTCGACAAAGATTTCACCCCAACATTCAGCTAATATTCAGTTTGATGACAACAATCAAATTAAACTGGGAAATGGAATAAATAAATAACATGAAAAAATACCTTTTCTGTTTTATTGTCTACCCGCCATTGATTAAATAAACCTGTTTTTTTTTTCTATTTCAACAAGGGTGTGTGACTATGTAAAGCGCTGCTCAGAAACAGTAAAAGAAAAATAAATACGATAAAATTACAATTTAGTTTGTTCCAAATAAATAAAAAAATAATAATACAGATAAATACAATAAGATGGAAGATAGTCTTATTATTTGCAATAGAGAAGTGCATTGTGTTTGCTGGTTAACTCAACGTTCTTGCTTCAGATGATCCAAACCAGACATTTTAAGAGTTTCTGTAAAAACTTGCATTTAAAGCCACAAGTCCAGTTGTGCTGCATTTCTTTCTACTTGTCAATAGAGGTCAGCAAAGAACACACATTATTTTTTCTGCTGAGCCATAGCGCTCCTTACTGGAAATTTGATAAGTTGATTGATAAGATTTGTGATGATTAAAAAAAGATTTCTAAAAGACAGACATCAGAAATCAGATGTGGAATCAGCTTAGACCACATAACCCAGCTATTTTTTATCCTCTGTTTTTTCAGTTCCTTCCCGACTGATATGTTGCTGACCCTCCGAGGAGCAGCAGACCATTGGAATAGAATAGAATGACTTTATTGATCCCACAGTGGGGAAATTCGCTTGTCACAGCAGCATACACATGCGAATAGAGAGCAGGTAAATGGCACACAAATTTGACATGATGACACAGAGACAATATAAAAGGATGAGATAAAATACAGATGTGAATTTACAGGGCTGTACAGAAATCAACTGATATTAAAATATCAATATAAAAACAGAATGCAATAGTGAATTTACAAACTGTATAGAAATGTACTGATATGACCATTGCACAGACCCTACTGAGTTAGATAAGAATGAAACTAAACTGTGGAGTTGTACACTCTTTCAGCCGTGGGAATAAATGATCTGTGGTAACGCTCTGTTTTACATTGTGGATGCTTTAATCTGCCACTGAAGGAGCTGCTCAGAGCCCTCACAGGCAGGTGCAGCAGGTGAGAGGAGTTGTCCAGGATGGAGGTCAGCTTCACCAACATCCTTCTCTCACCCACCTCCTCCACAGAGTCCAGCGGACAGCCAAGAACTGAGCTGGCTCTCCTAACCAGCTGTTCAGTTTCCTCCGGTCACGGTCAGAGCAGCCTGCTCCCCAGCAGACCACAGCGTAGTGGACAGTAGAGCCAACAACAGAGTGGTAGTAAGTTTTTAGTGCTCACTCCAAAGGATGTAATGGCCCATGGTAATGATATAAATCAAAATAAAACTTCTTCTTTTAACTGTTTGTACTTGTACTTGTAACTTAACTGCAACCTTTTTCTACTTTTATCTTTTTTAAACTTTATTACAGTATTTTAACTTCAGTAATTTTAAAAATACTTCAACCTTGTTTTTATTTTTGCTTTTTTCTGACTTCTTTTCATTCAAAAACTTTTCAACAACTTTACTTTGTAATAATTAAATTTCTTGTTTTTAGGTAGTTTTTTTGTACTTTTTATATCTTTTTGGTAAACTTTTAAAGGTCCCATATTCTGCAAAATTCACTTCCTAAAGATGTTCTATCAGTCCCAAAGACTGTGTCTGAGACCCAAAAGTGTTCAAATATTTTCACCGTTTTCACTTCCTGATTCTATTTTTGAGCTGCAGGGCCTTTTGAGGCAGAGCTGAAGCACAGCAGAGAGGGAGGTGAAGGAATGGACTTGTTTCAGTTCTGGGTGCTCATTTATAAAACTTTTTTACACAAAAAACAAGCCTGAAAGTTGTATAAGTCCCTTTTTACGCAAACTTTGAGATTTATAAAAGAAAACTTGATGGAAAAATGTGGTAACTTTAAGAAAACTCTGGACCTTGCGTAAGCACATTTTGGAAACAGGAAACCTGGCAGAGCAGCTGGTGAGATGGAAAAATGTTGAATTTAAGACACAATTTAGGACTTGTAGACACACACACACACACACACACACACACACACACACACACACACACACACACACACACACACACACACACACACACACACAACATTCACCCCCCATCCTGTCTCTGAACAGAATAAAAATGAAAATCTGAATGAAAATATGTCACATTTTAGAATCATATCACATTATGTTCATACAGACGTCTTCAGATACCAACTGCACTTATTGGTGCATTATTTGTGACACTTGTGCGTAATGCACTGCTCAGTCAGTATATGACAGACTCTGATGGATGGGGAGAGTTTTTAGAGATTTCTAGATGATGACTGGTTGATTGATCAGCTGATAGATTTTCTAGATCATCCTATGGATCTATGTGCTGAACTGGACCCAGTGTTAGATCAACAGAACCATCAGAACCAGTAAAACCCGGTGTCACCACTGCAGCTTCTGACCGTTCTCGGTTTCCCTTCAACCAGTGAATTATCCAACAGGTTGACTATGTGTTTGATAGGATGAACAACGTGACGTGTCTTCCCCTTTGGATTCAATTAAATGTTGTCGTTAAACGTTTCTCTCTTAGATCCTGTGATCTCTCTGTCAGACTGACAGCGTTCACCTGCAGCAGGTCTCTGACTCTCGGAGCACTTCCGTGTCTCCGTGATCCGTCAACATTTGATCACTTAATAAAACATTTTTCCATCCCTTCACCACAAGCACCTCGAGTTTCAGCCTCTGTGAAATTAAGTTTTCTAAACCTCTCTGTTGTCACGACTTACTGTTAAAGCCAGAAATCCACCGTCTCATGCATATGCAGTTATTCATGTGGTTCTTTGACCATATGGCAGAATGTGACTGTGTAGGAGGAGGGTTCTGATCCAAAAACAGCTGAGCACAGTTCTAGGTCTGAGAGCGATTTATAAAGCAGAACTGCGTGGATCTGTGCGTCCGCAGAGTTTTATAAATCAGACATGGATTTTGCGTAAGTGAATTTTTTTTTGCTGAGCTTAAGAACGTTTCTAGTAAGGATTCTACACAAAGTTTTATAAATGAGCACCCTGATCTTTTAAACTAAGTCCAATTTTTTTCATGTTTGATAGGATGAACTTTTAAACTCAAAATGTAAATAAAGGAATACTTTATAACACAAACTTTAATTCTTCCCATCATATGCACATATTTTGAAGTTTATGGAGCTCTATCTTTTTAACAAGATTTTTTCTTCAAAAAGCTGATGTATTGAATCATTTGCAGGTTTCTGCCCTCTGGTGGAATATTTATATACTGAAGATGACAATTTATTTGGTTTTATTACTGTTGAATTATTATATCATTGCACAATAAAAACAATATAGATGGAAATGATTGTTATATAATAATAATCTGAGTTTTCTGATTATTATTTCATGTGTCATGCTTTAAAGGGCAAACAATTTTCTAATTGTTGTGGACAAAATGCACTCAGTACTGAATTATATATTCTCATTATATAAATTTGTAACAATTTGTTCGCTGATGTCCCAAATTTACTTTGATGAGATGAACAGTTATAACACCAGGAATCAGCTCCTCAAATCTGCTTCTTTATGGGTGAAATTGTAAAATATTTGTGTTAAATTTTGTATGATTTGAAGACAAAAGCTACAAAAATATTGCTTTTTTAAAATTTTTTATCATTACTTTAAAAAAAAGCGAATTCGTTTGTCTGAGAAATACGTGAGATGCAAGCGTTCTTTGTCCAAACTCAACACCTGAACAAAGAATGTTCTTATAATCAAACACCTCAAAAAGACTGTTGATCAATAATTTTAAAGTCATTAGTAACAAAGTATTAAAACATGACATAACATAAACTTTCAGACTACAATTTCAGAAAGGTTTATTGTAATTTTGGTGCACTGATTTCTAACATTTCAACACTGGCTCATTCTGGTTGAAATAGAAAATGATTAGACAATTTTTATATTAAAAACAAAACAATTTTAGAAGAATTGAACAGAAACTCAAAAAGCAAACACACAACTTAAGAATTCAGTTATTTTTTATTTGTTAATTTACTTACGTAATCCTATCTCTGCTGTCACCCACCCGAAAAATATAAATTTCGGTGTATTCAAAAAAAAAAAAAAAGAAAGAAAGAAAATGGCATCTTCATCAACTGCATCATAAGAATTAGTCAACAAAATCAAAGAGGCAATAATTATTATCATTATTACAATAATAATTCAATTTCCAGAATATCCACATTCATAACAAATCCATATACAACTGCAAAACACTCTTCAACACCACTCTTCCAATAATATACACAAAATCCCCAAATGTCTGTCCTGTCAAAACAACAATTAGAGGAGTTTGGAGGGAAAGGGGGCTATGGCTTGTAAAAGGGGTATGAAGATGTGTGACCAGCAGAGTGGCTGGGTCTGTGGTTAGTAAGAGTATAAGGAGGAGGCACACTTATTTAGTTAGGACCTATACAAAAACAAGCAATAATAACAGTATAGTTTCATGGAAGGATTTGCCTGCATAAAACGGTTCGACAACTCCATGAGAGGCAGAATTTGGGGAGCAAAATTTTAAGGAACATATATAATAGGGTTGTTAGAATAAATATATAACTCTGAATGACAATCATTGAGAAACATAAATCATAAAAGTAATACGCAAGAACCCAAAACAAGTTGAGAACTTTGAAATAAATGCAAATGAAGGTTTCTGGAGAAAATAAATGGTTTTAGTACTTCTATAATATGTACAAACATTGCTTGGTCACCCAAAATCTCTCTAGAAAAAAAGCTTTTAGGTTTGTCAGAAAATGAGTGCAAGCTTAAGATTAAGTGAGTTGCTTCTTATTTGAGAGCTTCGAGGAAGCAGCTGTAAGTGACAGACCTTGCTGATATTCTGAGTCTGCACAGAAAGTGCCTCTGATAGCTGTCAGTACATGTAAAAACCTCTCCATGCCTCAGTATTGGTAACTCTAGAAGACCTATTCATAGAAAGAGAGAGAAACATTAGAGGAAAAATAACTGTACACTCTGCATGTACAAACAAACCATATATACACATACACATACCATATATACACATGTATCCAGTATATACACACACGTTTAGCCAGAACACACATATATACAAACACATTCACTCGTTTCAGCAGGACCTCTAACATGTCTCTCTCTCTGTCCTCGTTTCAGTCACAAATGGCAGGTTTCAGATCAGATTGGTGTCAGTGGAGTCCATCCGTAGAAAGAAATGAGGTGTTTTACAGCAGTTGGAGTGCAGATATACGGCCGCACTGAAACCACAAGTTCATCCACTGCTCCGGAAAATCTCTACACACAGTTAGTCCACATAGAGTAAATGTCCTTATCCAACGACCTTTGCATCGTCCATAAATGCAGAGCTCCATGGCGACTGTTTGAGGAGAACCTCTTCTATGTACTTATTAAATATATATTTAAACGATTGAAGAGAAAACGGAGGAGCTGGTCACAGCAACGTGCAAACTGGTGTAGGGGGGAGTAGGTAAAACACAAATTCATCCATCAGTCCTTCAGGACAACGCTTTTCTCCACAAGATTGTCTTGGTATGAAAACTCTGTTCATATAAAATGGATTACTCCATCAGATAGAGGCATCTGTCTTTAACAAGAAATAAAGATCTTCTCCCGAAGGTCTCTGACCAAGAGTGTTTTTTTCTTTGAAATACTATAGTAAGAATAATCCATATATCATAGAAATATAAATACCAACATTCTGTCCGTTTTTTACATTTTATTTCAAAGTGTTCGTTGAAACAAGAGTTTTGTTCCTATAAGCAGTTTTTGATTTAGGCTGTGCATATTTAGTTTCCTTCAAAATATAAAGTCTGAAAAGGATTTTAACGGAAGAGCTAAAGAGTAAAAATCAAGAAAGAGTTTCTAAATGGATTAATATTAAATAATAATATGATGAGAGTACTCCATAAATAAAGTGCAAATAAACCAAAAGTAATTTAAAATGAGCCAATAAGAGACTCAGAGAGGGAAATAAATGCTTTAAAAGTAAATCTGCTTTGACTGAAAGAGTAAGAGAAGCCAAGCACCTTTGAAATACACTTTACAACCCTCTCTCTTATTTGGAGCAGCACGCTGTCCTTGGCCTTTGAGTTCCTTTGTCCTGCTGATTGGTCAGACTGCATAGCTGTTCTTTGCATGCTCGGCAGGCTTACAAACACCAAAATATGTCCAGCCCGCCTTTAATATTTGAAATGTTGATCCAAACAATGAGGCGTCAAACACATTTAAAAAGTCCAGTGTTTTCCTTTCAAATCAGAGAGAGAGGGCTCAAGTAAAGTGGGGGGAAAAAGCCCAGCGTTTCCTTACATGGTCCGCTGGGGGTTTGCACCATCCTTAGGGAAAAGAGACTGGGACCAGTGGCCCAAGTTCTCCCTTTGTCAGCCAATCGCGTCACGAGAGAGGGCTCTGGACATTTGGCCATGCCACCCTGAAGACTGCCGATGGTGCATCAGCCAATTAGGTTCCACATTGTCCTCCATGAAGCTGTGAGAGTGGCTAAAGGGGGAGAAAAAAAGGGAGACAGAGAGAGAGAAGAAACGGAGGAGGGTGCTTGATCAGGTGCTGTTAAAGCATAGCTGTTGAGTGAGAATCAGTCTCTCCAAAGCTGGACTCAGCCCGTTTTGTTGTGTTCAGCTCTGAGGCAACTGCTTGTTTACCTGAGTCACTGAGGTATTTTCACAGCAATGTTAGTTTCTCAATCAAGGATCATGTGACTGATCAGCCCCCCCCCCCCCTTAAATCCAACATTCATCACACAGGTTAACTTCACAGGAAGGAAAAAGTAGCCCTATGTGGTGTCCCTGTGTTTAAACTGGGAGCCTCATCAACATTTGGTGGTTGAACATTTAAACATTCACTGGTTTCATGAATCTGAGATCATCTCCTGTTGGCCTTTTGAAGCTTTCACTCAACAAAACAAGAGACACTTCTGCAGGAACTCACAACTGCTCTAGTTTCAAACGGCACATTGAAACATGTCATTTTGAGAAGCAGACGAAAACGAAACAAGACAAATCTCACAGCAGACACAAAATGACAGAATGTGAATGCAAACATTTCAAAAACTTAAGTTTTCAGCATTTAAAACATCTAAATGATGATTTGAATTTGAAAAAATACATTACAAATGTCAAATTTTGTTACAGCACTTCAAGTAAACTCCTTTTTTATTTGTTTTTACTGTTTTATTACTTTTAAATAGAATAAATCTGTTTAAATTAGGAGGCAAATAATCTAAATGCTAATTAAAAAAAGAATTGGGAGCATATTATATTCTTTTTGTTGAAGCAAGGCTTTATAAGGTGCTTTTGGTTCATGTAAAGTTTGTCTGAATGCATTTACCCCAGGCACTTGACAGCTAAGTTCAGCAAGCCTAAATTGTCTCAATGGTTTGTTTACACATGGAAAACATTTTACTCCTTACATTCCACTCAGAAATATGATAAATAATAGTACATGCCCATAATAACTGGACAGGTTAGCTCGTCTTTTGCTTTTATTAGAACTTACAGAAGCAGTTTCAGTCAATAGCAAGAGAGAAAAAATGACTTAATTCAAAATAAATTAATTAAGCGTTTGCTGCATGTATAAAATAAGCAACATGTGCAAAAGTTGCTCCTTTTATTTTGAGCCTGGGAACTTTTTAATAAGCTCTAAATAAAACCAAATACTGAATGTGTGCACTTCTAAAAAGAACACACTCAAAAAAGCAATGAAACCCCAACAACCCCATCGGACGTAAGATTACAAGATGAACAAAACACAAAGACAGAAACACGTCCGGAACATATCGGAGAGAGGGAATAGAGACAATCTGCAGGAAGAGAGAAGACAGGGAGTATGACAGAGGCAGTGATATGGCAGACACACAGACAGCTCACTTGGGGGGGATGGCACCATTTGTTTTTCTTTTTAGCACCAGTTTGTCACATATCGGTTCTGAGATTGAGAAGAGAAAAACTGCACGAGTTCAGTCCGAAAACAAGTAGTCCTTTAGATTGAGGAAAGAAAAAAGTTCCAGTAAACGTCTCCCACCGCTTGAACATCTACAACACTATAAATCCAGCTCAAGAGGATGCCCATGTGTTAAATCTATTGTTAAACCCTGTTGAAAAACTTTCAAAGGCACTAGGTAAAAGCCAGAACACATCACATCTCTACCTAAACACGCTGCCGCCTACTTCCATTGGATTCGCTGTAAGCTTGTTTGTGTCACTTTCTCATTAATGGCTACTGAAGTCTTTGGGGTGTAGGAATAGAGAGTTTGATCCTTAAATCATGGACTCACAGAGCAGGTGTTCACATATCAGCTGGGTGTGTTTGACAGATTCAGAGGAAGTGATACGGTATCATCTTGTCCTGCAAGACTGATACAATCTGAAGCTCAAAGTGAGGATCAGGAAATCATTGTCCATT
This sequence comes from Callopanchax toddi, assembly GCA_006937965.1. Classification (NCBI taxonomy): domain Eukaryota; kingdom Metazoa; phylum Chordata; class Actinopteri; order Cyprinodontiformes; family Nothobranchiidae; genus Callopanchax; species Callopanchax toddi. The sequence continues at coordinate 987,997 of SSNR01000110.1, read as the reverse complement.
AAAGAGCCCTTTGTGTTCTGTTATGGTCTTTACAGTATGATTATTATTCCTCTCCCACACGGTGTTCTTCTCTCACTTGTCCCAGTGATAAAGATGCTTATAGTCAATTTGTTTAATTCAATCATTTCTAGAAGAAAAAAAGACGGGGACATTTTTTAACCTTTGAGTCATCTCTCTCTGATTTGGATCGTTGTGTTTAACCTACTCCCCCTTTGTTCAGATATGCCTGTAGCTGCTGTTGCTGTGGTTCAAGTTGCCTGTGAGGTTGCCATTTGGTTGCCATGGAGCTCTTCATTCTGACTAGGATGTTGATGAGGAGTGGGTGAGGAGGGATGGTCAACATTTTGGGGGAGGGCGCCATTGTGGGGCGAGGCATCAGAGGAAGAGATTCTGTGGGCTTGATTGTTGGTTACCGCTCCTCCTTGTCCTCCTCCTCCCCCTCCACCTTCAGTTTTCACACCGGGGTCTGCAGAACCCAGGGAGGAAAGCTGGTCCTCCTAGCGAGATAGAGAAAGAAGGGAGGGGAAAGAGGAGTGGGAGCAGGGAGAAATGGTCGTAGAAGAGAGGCCATTCAATGAATGATGGGAGGAATGGGAGGAATTGTAAAAGGATATGTCCAAGGCATGTTTAGGAAATAATACCAAATAGGAAAGTAAGAACAGTCAGATAAAAATGGGAAACAAACACCAGTTGAAGTGGGAAAAGATCAACAGTGAAAAGCAGAAAGAACCGGTTTGGATGAGCATGAGTAGAAGTGATGGCAACATCAAAAAGCAAGAAGGGATCAGAAAATCAAAGAGGAGGAATGGTGTTGGAGGAGGACACAGAGAGAGGAGAGAGAGAGTTACAAGGTCGATGTGTGACCAACACCAACAGAATGGCAGCACAGGAAAAGGGACACGAGATGAGGGGGAATTAAAACTTTTGACGGTCAAAGGATCCCGATCCTCTCAGGGAAAGAAGAACGAAGTGTTTGTCATGTGACTGGTGTCAGGCAGGGTCTGGAAATCAAGTCTCTTAACCAGCGAGGACAAATCCTGGTCTACGCTTTACCTGAACTATTAAGGAAAACCTTAAAAAAACATCTTAACTTATATTTTACTGTTATGTCAACTTATTACTAAAAGCATGCAGATTATTCCAAGCCACAGAGAGGTCAGCGTCAAATATAAACAGCAAGGAAGCAGGAAATACATTTGTGACAAATCTGTCACAATTACTAATCAAAACCCCAGAGCTACTGTGGGCGTGTTCTGGGTTTTGACCAGTAACTGAGTGACAAATTTGTTCAAATTTCTTAAACAAAACTTATATTGTGCTATGTTTACTTAATAAATAAAATAAAGCCTGCATGAAATCAACTTTGATGTGTAAATGTTGTGAACTATACCTCATCTGCACTTCTGTATTTGACCAACTAATGACAAAATATTATAGTAGTAGTATTGTAGTTGTAGTTTCCATTTAAAAACGACCAGTTCAATTAAAGATCTGTTATTAATTTTTTTAAACACCAGGTTTCCTGTCCGTGTCAGTGGAGCTAGCCAAAAACTTTTTTCTTTTTGCCTTCCTTACAAGTTTCCTGAAACGTTTTCATGTAGCCTCTTTCCAGACATGGAAAATGCATCAGCATGACATCACTGGTCTGTTAAAGTGACAGCATCTTGTTTTCAGATTCATGTTAATGTCCCCTGATGGGAAACGTTCTGTCCTGTCTGTGGAAAAAGTATTTGACCCCTCACAGATTTCTTCTGTTTTTGGTTAGGTTCTGCAGTTAGAAAGTAACTAAATCCTGAACCTGATTAACCAGGTTATGTGGGAGCCGGGTTCAGTTTCAGTAACCACACCCTGAACTGATTACTGCCAGAGCTGTATGAGAAATCACTTCAATACATTATGTCTGACAACATGAGGCAGGCTAAAAGATCTCAAAAAGCAAAACATCGTGCCTCGTTCTAAAGACACGCAAGAACAAAAGAACCCAGAGCAACACTTGGTTAAGGCTAAGGTCTTAGAGTCAGCAATGAGAAGGTTTATACGTACATTATAACGACCCATCTCATATTTGCCAAAAACATCTTGTTGATCCCCAAGACTTCTAGGAAAATGTTTTATGGATTGATAAGACAAAAAGGAACTTTCTGGGAGGTGTGTGTCCCATTCCACCTGGACTAAAACAGACTCTGAATTTCATAAAAACATCATCATACCAACACTCAGACATGGTGGTGGTAGTGTGATGGTCTGGTCTTCATGACCTGGACCACTGGACCTGGAACTGATGGAACTATGAATTCTACTGTCTACCAGTCCTGTCCAGTTGTTGCCTCCAAAACCAACTGTTATATTTAGAGGGTAATGACTTTTTCACGTGGGACTATGTTGGCTTGAATAGCTTAGCTCCATTATTGACCTAAATAATTTGATAACTGCATTCTGTTTACTCAGGTTGTCTTTGTGTGACAAAAATGAGACACCAAAGCAGAAGACATTTATGAGGGGGCAAATACTTCTTCACAGCAGAATCAAAGACTGGGTTTGTTTTAGACCAGCTGATATTATTCCACTTTTAAATGTTTAAGCTTGTTAAACTGGAGATGCAGTAACGCTTTAGACACAAGAGTTCATTTGGCTCATGAACTGTGAACAAAACCTAACTTACTGCATTGAATTATCACAAGAAAAAACTGTGTTGGTGAGTGTTCTGTGGGGTTGTTTGTGCTGCAATAGTTTAATTCTATTCTGCATCTGTAAATGTTTCTTGATGTGACCCTGAGATGTCAGGATTAGTGGTGTAAATGAAGCGTGGTCGGGTTACCACCGGACTAAGTGAAAGCTGTGCATGCCTGAAATGGGGCTACGTCTGAGCATTTCATGGAAACTTTAAGGTTCATCAGTACTTCACCCCCAGTTCTGCCCTCTAACGTCTGTGGAAGCGGCACAAATGAAAAAGCAGTGAGTGATAGAGCAGCATGAGGATGCTCTCCATGAAGATGACCAAACCTCAATGCTAGAACGCAGAGTTTAGCATCTCTAAAAATGATATTCAGTTGGAGTCCTCAGCCTGATAGTCCTAGTAGGTTCAGAAAAAAGGTAACTGGACTTTTTGCTACTTTTTTGAGGAGTTTTCTCACCTCACAAAGAAAAGTGTTCAGTCCTCTCTTAAAGCCCACTTGTTTGCAACCCCCTGCCTTCCCTAGGCTCATTAGGAGCTTTGTTGTTCTGGTCCACCTGAGAGGAGTTTTGGTTAAATTCCTGGAGGTGTGGATTTTAGTGGAAGTGTCTGGGGATCAGATTCAGAGCTGCACCGTACACACTGAGAACTGCTGGATTCAATCAGACAAAAGGAGCAGACAGAGAATCTGAAGCAGAGCAGAAAAAGTAAAGGAGACAGTCAGAGGCTTCTTCTGCCTACGATGACTTTTTGGAAAAGATATGAAATGAGTTAGTAAAACATTAAATTTCCCTTTGGGATTTGATTAGATTTTTCTAGCTCAGATGTGCTAATTCTTTTGGGTCATCAATGATGTAATTTTGACAAAATATTGGGTTACATTTTTGTTTGGTTTATAAACCCCTACAATTATGCACAAGACTGTTTGCTCAGGTAGCATAGCATTCTAATTAGTGGTGGGACTTGATCAAAAAATCAATCGAATTAATTACAGGCTTTGCAAATAATTAATTGCATTTTAATAGTACAAGAAAATTTGACCCCAAAGCAAATTTTTATGTAAAATAATTTTAGTAGGGGACAGAACCAAATAATAGTAAAAAAAAAAAAAACAACAACAAAAAAAAAACCCATTTAAAATCAAAACAGTAGAAAAACAAAAAAATATCTCTGGCTAAAACAGCTCTTAAAGTACAGAGCTTTATTATTTTATTAGCAGGTTAATAATGCCAGTCTTAAACAGGCTCATTTAACTGGAGTACAGACGTTGTTTAATGGAGATGCGTAGCTCTGTGGTAGTTAGCATTAGCTCCACCAGTGAACACAGATCGGTAAAACATGAACTAAACACGCCAGAGAATGGGTGTGTTTTTGCACATTTCTCATCCCCTACTAGTTACTTTTATGTCTGCAGTCACACTAAGCATAGTGCAAAACCGGAAACATGTCCATCACAAAACAAAACACGGCTGGAACTCAGAACTAAACATTAGTTCCGCCCAACGGACCATTGGTTCCACTTGCATCAAATGCGAGCTGCGATTGATTGGGTAATTTTTTAATGAGTTATTCTTTTTCTAATTAATTAATTGAAATTAAAGCGTTAAAGTCCCACCCCTAGCTCTAACACATCAGTATCACTTATTTGAAGAAGAGTCATTTCAAACCTCTGAAACTAGCCACTAATTTGTCTGCAGCAGTGTCTCTCCTGATCTGACTTGTTCCAGTCAGAGGACTACTTCCTGTTTCTAGGGACTGTTCGCTTTGAGTGGATGTGGTCCTGACTGTAGATAAATAACTGATGGAATGCCTCACTGCGCCTCGTTTTACTTTGCATAGGTTGAAAACTTTTTCCATTACGTGAATGAATGTGTCACCATTTGTAAGTGAGCTGCCACCTTGACCAGGACTAACTGGAAGAATGGATATGTTACCTAGGTGGGACCTCCCTGGTGAAATAAAGAATAATGAATTAAATTTTAAAAAAAATCTGAAAGCTGTTTTAGTGTTGGTGAGAAGAAACCTGGCACCTCCTCCTGATGATCTTAATGTTGTGCTGATTTTAGTTTGAAGTGATAAAACTCCTCGGATTAGAAGTGAAACACAAAAGTCCATCTCCTCTTTCGTTCCTGAACCTTATTGAGGTTAACTTGTTTTGAGGATCTTGTTTTGATTTAACCTCTAAACCCTGGACATGTGCAGTCAATATAGCATCAAACGCAGGGAAATGCAAACGTGTGAGAATCATCTTTACATACAAGAAGAGACATGAATTGTTGTAAGATGAGTGGAATGACGTGCTGTAGAGAGGCGAGACAGGAAGGAGGAGGAATAGTCTGCATCAAGTAGGGAAAATGAATCAAAGGCTTAAAAGCAAATTATCATCAGATCAATTTGTAGCTGATGGGTCTGTGAATGGAAGGCACTTCCATTTTACTTAGAAATGTAAAAAAAAAAATAAAGCATTAAATAAAATGTGTCCCCAAATCTGAATATGAACTAGCGGGCCTTTTCTCTTCTCAATCAGAACCAAAAGAACAAAAACACTGAGCTGCTGACTGGTGATACGAGCTACTAAAGTATCTACAGGATGCCAGTAACACGACTGACACTCATTTAGTTACGTTCAAACACAACCAGCTGTTTAATACCCATGTGTCGACCAGAACACACGTTTATTAAACGCAGAAAGCAGGCAGGTGAATAAAACACACGGCAAGATGTTTACTGACATCCTCTGGAACTTACCCAGCTTGCTTCACTCTTTGTGGCTGCAGTGTTTGACTACTCCAAACACAAAACCCGGAGTGGAGCACTGGAATGTCGGGGTGTGATACAGAGAGAATACTGAGCACATCAAATCTTACCCAATACCTCCAACCTGGATGGTGGATGTTTAAAACAACCCAACAAAACCTGCTGTGATGTCGTGACTTTATATATGACATTAAAATCAATAACTTTAAAATCTAAAACGTCTGGCTTTCCAGGTGAGGAACTCTAATTTTGACAGAAATAATAAAAAACAAACAAAAAAAGAGTGTGAATGTTATTCTGACACACAAAAACACCAACACTGGACACACACAGACACATAAATATCCAAACACGATAACACAGAAAACACAAAACGTGAACACGAGTCAGTGTTCTTCAGGGAAGGGTTGGGACAGATACGGAGATTTCACATACGTAATTCCTGTTGTCGTGGGAGGAATGAAAACCTGGAGGCAAATGGAAGCTGAGGAAAGCATGGTGATTTCAACAAAAACAGGGTGGATTTCAGGAAATAAGGTGCAAAATGAAAAGATTTGAATGACTTGAGACAGATTTGCTGACAAGAATGGAAACACTTTAAAGGTTTGTGTTTGGGTCGACTCTAACTGATAAAATTATTTAAAACGCTCAAAATGTTCAAACGTATCGTCTCATCGATCACAAGTCTGAAGTCTGAGGCACAAAATAAACGCTGTGTGTGTTCTCTCTCACATTCAGGTGTTTTTATTTATATAGTCAGAGGTCTATGTTTTTATTCTCTAATCTTTAAATTTATTTTACAAAAACATTTATTTTCTTAGTTAACAGTTAATCTGTTAAGGATCTGTTTGTTTTGATGATGAGTTGTACTCATAAAGGTGCTCTGATACTATCAGTGTGATGGAAACTTTGTTCCCAAACAGTATTAGTTTGTGTACAAATACTCTAACCCTGTAAATGGTGGTAATGCACCAAAAAGTAATGCAAACCATATATAAAAGAAGAAGAAGAAGCAGCTGCCACCACTGAACGGTAGCGAGCTGAACAAACCACTAGCGGTAGCGTGACTTTACCAGTAGTAGAGCTGTCAGAGCTGTAGATGTTTCCAGTGAACGAAGGTGGCAAAAGTAAGGCTGACTGCAAATTATGTCCAGCAAAAGTAATTTATAAGATCATTTTGAGGAGTGTAATGACATTTATTAGTACTTGTCCTCAGTATTGGCAAGTACTCAAATGTAAGTACTCGTACTCAGTTTGAAAAAATGTATTATCAGTGCATTCCTAGTATATACACACAGAGTGACATTTAGGAGATGAGTTGTTTTTCAGATGGGAGTAAGTGGCCTAGCTGTCACTAACATCACCTTATTAATCCAGTCAGAAACAACCTCTAACAGATCAACAGAGTCAGTAACAGATGATTTATTTTGCCGTTGTCTTTTGTTTTTGTTTATTTCCGGTTCCACGTCGGTTCTGTAACATGAGAATTTGGTTCTTAGATCTGTCTAGTTTTACACCCGAAGTAAGCCAAAATGTTTTTTACCCTGACAACAAAGCTGTGATTTCATTTGGCTCCACCTCAGAGTACCTGAGTTCTGTAACTCTGTAGATCTTTTATATGGATAAGAAGTTACAGAACACTGCAAATACATAAAAAGCTCAAGCTCACTTAAAGATTCTGACTCAATGGCTCAAATTAAACTTTCTTATTTTTATATAATTGATGAGTATTAAAAAACTTAAAGCTAATTTGACCCAGAAGGTAATCAAGAAAAAGACTCCCAAGATCCAAAAGCATCGTCTCATTAAAACAATACTGATCTGTTAAGCACTGGAGGAGAGTCCACCTTGATCATGTGACCTATACAAACCTAACTGGGTTGTTTTCAAACCAAAAACTGAATGAAGTTTTACTTTAATGAACAGTCAGTGAATCTGCTGAAAACATTGAATTTTGGGTGATTTAATTGGATTTTCTTTCTCGGTTGCACATTTTTAACAGTTAACAGCCTAAAAAAGTCAGATTGCTCTGACATGTCATCCCTGAACGTTTCCACTTATAAACTCCTTCTTTGTCACTTAGGGCTGGGGTCATGTGCTGGTGAAATGAAAAGGAGCGGACCCTCTTAAATCAACAGCTTGCCACCTAAATGACTTCTCAGTTTCAGAGAATTTATAGAACATTCACACAGAATCTGTAAGCAAGTTAATTAGCAGCTTTTCGAGTGTAATTGATAACTTTAGAGCAGACAGAAAAACAAACTCAATGTGTGACAAACTCAGGACTCATTAACTTATTTGAAAAGATCTAACAGCCCCCCCCCCCCCACCCCCACCTCCCCCTCGCCCAATTTTTTCAGCAGAAATCAAGGTGTTGGGTGGATTTTGTCACAAGACAATCTCTAACTGTAGTCGCCATTTTTGACATGTTACTGTCTGCTGAACAGGAACAAGATCAGGGTTTAATATTTTATTGGTCAAACGCATGGCCTCTGCATGACCTAATTTGTAACTTCAGATGGGCTCCACCGGTTAATATTCAGCATTTTGTTGTCAATCTAAAACAAAAGTGTGTCCCTCAGATCTATCAGCAACCTCTGTGCAAATATCCTGAGACAGACCTGTCTGTTTTCCTGCAGTGATGAATGGGAAGGTAAAGTGCTGCTGTAGGTGTGTGGGCCTCTGGTATGAACAGGGACACACACAGAAAACAGTAGAAGTGGAAAAGAGGAAGCAGTGATGAATGGAGAGTGAGAGTTTGCCGGTTTGGTTATTACCTGGGTACTCGGGGTGGGACAGGTGCAAGTCGGGGCTGCACTAGGATGGACTGACGCCTCCCCTAAGAGAAATCACCGTATCTTATCAACATAGAAGGAGAGGAGAGGAAAGGAGAGGACGGCTAAAAGTAGGAGGCGAAATAAGGAGGGAAAGCTGGTGCACAAGAGGAGAGGACAACCACCACCCAAACATTACGATGCACAAAGTGAAAAGAAAACAAGAACATAAATATACATCAAAAATCCTTCCTGAGGCACATTTACACAGATCATAAAGCTGTAGAGCAGCGAGCCATGCAGCCTCTCGTTAACACAAGTCATGCTTTTACAGTACGAAACCAAACCGGGGTAAATCATGCAACTCTAAACGACATCCCGATGAGAAAACAGCTGAATGTTTCCCTTCAGGGCTGAATGTCCCATGTTTCCTGTTTCAGGAGGGTAAAAAGACAGAGTGAAGAACATGCCAAACCAAACATGCAGTTATCAACTCTATAAGGAGAAATACAGTGAAGTCAGCTGGAAAACCCAGAGTTATATTTACATCCACATCTAGAAAAGACACGGCCAGAAACACAGATGATGATTTATTTAGTTTGACTTTAATATATACACACGTGTCACATAAACACAGAGAGAGCAGAAGAAAAACGTAGTGAGTGAATGATGTGACCGAAGCTCATTTCTGATCAAAAACTCTGTTTTTATGCCTGGAAGGTTACATAAATCATTCAAAATGTTTAAAAACATTACGGATCACTGTGAACTCACTGAGACAGACTTCTCAGGACAGCCCGGATCCACCAGGAGCTGGAATCTGCTACAGTGACCCTTTGGTCAAAATGATGTCAGATTGCTCATCACAAGTGATCAATTATCAGTAATAATCACTCAAATCAACTCAGCCAGGTTCATGTTGTGATTACTCAACTTCACTTTCTTTAAGAAACTAAACTAATGAAAAACTACATTTGTTTGCGTACCATTGTTAGAAAAAAGTTTTATTACATATTTTTGTCTAATTTGTGTGATACTTTACAAACAGTATACACATGAAAACCAGCTCTTTATCAAGTATGAAAACGTAGCTTAATAACAGCTTTTTTTAATTTATAAAAGTGGGAATTCGAGCAGCTTTTACACAGGTCTGAAGATTTTCCAAACAATTATTAATCATCTTATAATATCTCATTAACTTACAATGGTTTATTAAGGCCACTCAGTAGAATATACAGGTTTAAAAAGTAACATTTTAAAGAAAAACTATTAAAAATGTTGAGGTTAAATTCTACTGTGATAAAATTAAAATCCTAAAAGAAAAAGGTCCAAATGTTTTACATTTATTTAAAAAATATCAAGAACAAAAAATAAATAAAACAATGTTGCTAAGATTTAAAAGCTAAACCAGCATGGGAACAATACCCATAATGCTTTGCATGGGACTTTATTCCACTGGTTTTATTAATATGGGAAATTCTTAAGCTGAAGCTGTCAACAATCTGTATCAGTTAATAATCAAATCCAGCTAACAGTTTAGGCTGCAGCATGAATTTCACTGGAAAACAATAGAAATATAGTGTTCAAAGAAGTGAATCCTTCATGCAATTTTTAAGGTGTGTTTATGTTTTAGACTCTTATTGTGAAGGATTGAAGGAAGTTCTGCTGCTGTGATCAACACTACTGCTCTGACTGGTTGGACAAAATACTTATCCAGAACCCTCAGTAACAATATTAGTATTATTATTATAAATAAAAACTCAGAACAACTACAGTTGGGTTTAGCAGTAAAACACTTTACTTCCTTGGGCTTGACTTGGTTTTTCAGTTTGTTTCATGAAGTTTTGGCTTTAAAACTGTGAAACAAAAAAGGGAGCTTGGTCCTTTTCCTTGTGGCTCTAATGCGGTCACATTAACTACATCTGTGGTTGAATAAGTTAAAAATATAAAAATACAGAGTCTTTATTTTTACAAAAATAAAAACAGCACAATCTACTTCTTACCTCCAGTAATACCTTTGTTTTTTACTTGTCTGTTTATCAGGAACATGCCGTCTGGATCACGTTTGACTCTGGTTATTGTCCGTCTTTATTTTTAATGAACGACATTCATTTAAGTGAATCAGATGAAAGGTCACAACTCCACCAGACATTTCTTACAGAGCAGGGCAGAATCAAGTGTTTTATTCATTTATTTTGTTATTTCTATGAGTTTAATTTTGCTTTTGTGGACACTCCTTTCACTAAGAACACTTTTTAGACACGTTTCTGGACCCATGCACTGATTTCCATCTGAGACTCGGATCGTGATTTTAACGCAGCGCTGCCTAAAGAACGTTGATATTCCACACCACTTCTCAGACTTGTCTCATACTTACAGAACGTTTTCTAGGTTCTCTTAGTCTTTTACTGATATTGGTGGAAAGAAGGAACCGTTTTAGTTTTTCTAACATTCAGAGGCACCCTGTTCTTGTGTGAACATCAGTCTAAAAACACTTCTCAGGTCAACGTCTTGTATTTTTGCCTCACAGGTCGACTTGCTGAGTCGTGGCATCCCGCGGCCTTCAGGTCATTCAGGTTCTGGGGTTCAGAGTTTCCAGCCTCTACATGGAGGCTGACTCAGCTGATCCGTAGGTTTCTATGGGATTCAGATCTAGAGAAAGTCCAGGTCTCTCCCTCTGAGGTCCCCTAGTCTCCAGCAGCTGTTCCCTAATGATCTGGAGCATTGTGGTCCATGAAGATGAAATCAGGTCTGTGTAGGACAGTTCTGTACTGACCAGACACACCTGCCCACACTGTAACACCTCCACCAAAGGCTGGTCTGGTGACAACAGTAGCTGATAGCATCTCCTTGACATCTCCAACATCGCTGGCGACCATAATTTCTGCTCAGCGCTGAGGCCCACTGGTCCCTCGTCCAGCGTAAATGCTCCCTGAAAGACGATGCTGTGCCTGGTGGTGTGTTCCGGTACTACAGGTCGTCTATCATGCAGACCACGCTGATGTAAACAGTTTCTAACTTGGTGCCTCTCCTAGACTTCATCATCTGGTTCCACAGGGCCCTTTTCAGATTTCACCAAGAAGCCAAACATCCCAAACTTTTGGGGAATAATGTATTTTATTTTACTGCCATGCTCAACATGTTGCTTTAAGTGTAATTTTGGTTCTTTAAGTGGAGTTTTGAACCTTTAAAATAGAATATTTTGCAGTTTAATGCTGAACTAGGCATACATGTTTAATGTTATCCTTTCATGTCAGTTTAATAAATCAAAGGTCCAGATGTCTGGGAATGAGTGAGCAGTAACATGAGTACAGTAGAATCACAGCATACATGAGCATATATGTGCATGTCCTCACATGGACTCTGTATTTGCTGCATGACTCACACTTTAAAGTGGGCTGTTTCATTCTGACAGTGTGGGGGGGCTGTGAGCATGAAATGAAAAGCACTGCAGGGACGAAGCTCTTGAAGACACTGCAGCAGGACAGCACACCTGAGTCTGGTTCTGTATCGTTAGATTTGAGAGGCTGTGACCCCGATACGCTCACAAACCCAGAAAGACTTCCCAGGAAAGCAAACAGCAACACTCTGTGATCGTCAAAGTTCTCTGTTCTGTTGGCGGACGAATGGTGGTCAAACCCAAACACAGAGGACAGGTCAGGGACAGGGCAAGCCAATCGAGAGAGAGAGAGAGAGAGAGAGAGAGAGAGAGAGAGAGAGAGAGAGA
>SSNR01000110.1:912650-976055 GCA_006937965.1 Callopanchax toddi | reverse complement strand
AATTAAAATCCTAAAAGAAAAAGGTCCAAATGTTTTACATTTATTTAAAAAATATCAAGAACAAAAAATAAATAAAACAATGTTGCTAAGATTTAAAAGCTAAACCAGCATGGGAACAATACCCATAATGCTTTGCATGGGACTTTATTCCACTGGTTTTATTAATATGGGAAATTCTTAAGCTGAAGCTGTCAACAATCTGTATCAGTTAATAATCAAATCCAGCTAACAGTTTAGGCTGCAGCATGAATTTCACTGGAAAACAATAGAAATATAGTGTTCAAAGAAGTGAATCCTTCATGCAATTTTTAAGGTGTGTTTATGTTTTAGACTCTTATTGTGAAGGATTGAAGGAAGTTCTGCTGCTGTGATCAACACTACTGCTCTGACTGGTTGGACAAAATACTTATCCAGAACCCTCAGTAACAATATTAGTATTATTATTATAAATAAAAACTCAGAACAACTACAGTTGGGTTTAGCAGTAAAACACTTTACTTCCTTGGGCTTGACTTGGTTTTTCAGTTTGTTTCATGAAGTTTTGGCTTTAAAACTGTGAAACAAAAAAGGGAGCTTGGTCCTTTTCCTTGTGGCTCTAATGCGGTCACATTAACTACATCTGTGGTTGAATAAGTTAAAAATATAAAAATACAGAGTCTTTATTTTTACAAAAATAAAAACAGCACAATCTACTTCTTACCTCCAGTAATACCTTTGTTTTTTACTTGTCTGTTTATCAGGAACATGCCGTCTGGATCACGTTTGACTCTGGTTATTGTCCGTCTTTATTTTTAATGAACGACATTCATTTAAGTGAATCAGATGAAAGGTCACAACTCCACCAGACATTTCTTACAGAGCAGGGCAGAATCAAGTGTTTTATTCATTTATTTTGTTATTTCTATGAGTTTAATTTTGCTTTTGTGGACACTCCTTTCACTAAGAACACTTTTTAGACACGTTTCTGGACCCATGCACTGATTTCCATCTGAGACTCGGATCGTGATTTTAACGCAGCGCTGCCTAAAGAACGTTGATATTCCACACCACTTCTCAGACTTGTCTCATACTTACAGAACGTTTTCTAGGTTCTCTTAGTCTTTTACTGATATTGGTGGAAAGAAGGAACCGTTTTAGTTTTTCTAACATTCAGAGGCACCCTGTTCTTGTGTGAACATCAGTCTAAAAACACTTCTCAGGTCAACGTCTTGTATTTTTGCCTCACAGGTCGACTTGCTGAGTCGTGGCATCCCGCGGCCTTCAGGTCATTCAGGTTCTGGGGTTCAGAGTTTCCAGCCTCTACATGGAGGCTGACTCAGCTGATCCGTAGGTTTCTATGGGATTCAGATCTAGAGAAAGTCCAGGTCTCTCCCTCTGAGGTCCCCTAGTCTCCAGCAGCTGTTCCCTAATGATCTGGAGCATTGTGGTCCATGAAGATGAAATCAGGTCTGTGTAGGACAGTTCTGTACTGACCAGACACACCTGCCCACACTGTAACACCTCCACCAAAGGCTGGTCTGGTGACAACAGTAGCTGATAGCATCTCCTTGACATCTCCAACATCGCTGGCGACCATAATTTCTGCTCAGCGCTGAGGCCCACTGGTCCCTCGTCCAGCGTAAATGCTCCCTGAAAGACGATGCTGTGCCTGGTGGTGTGTTCCGGTACTACAGGTCGTCTATCATGCAGACCACGCTGATGTAAACAGTTTCTAACTTGGTGCCTCTCCTAGACTTCATCATCTGGTTCCACAGGGCCCTTTTCAGATTTCACCAAGAAGCCAAACATCCCAAACTTTTGGGGAATAATGTATTTTATTTTACTGCCATGCTCAACATGTTGCTTTAAGTGTAATTTTGGTTCTTTAAGTGGAGTTTTGAACCTTTAAAATAGAATATTTTGCAGTTTAATGCTGAACTAGGCATACATGTTTAATGTTATCCTTTCATGTCAGTTTAATAAATCAAAGGTCCAGATGTCTGGGAATGAGTGAGCAGTAACATGAGTACAGTAGAATCACAGCATACATGAGCATATATGTGCATGTCCTCACATGGACTCTGTATTTGCTGCATGACTCACACTTTAAAGTGGGCTGTTTCATTCTGACAGTGTGGGGGGGCTGTGAGCATGAAATGAAAAGCACTGCAGGGACGAAGCTCTTGAAGACACTGCAGCAGGACAGCACACCTGAGTCTGGTTCTGTATCGTTAGATTTGAGAGGCTGTGACCCCGATACGCTCACAAACCCAGAAAGACTTCCCAGGAAAGCAAACAGCAACACTCTGTGATCGTCAAAGTTCTCTGTTCTGTTGGCGGACGAATGGTGGTCAAACCCAAACACAGAGGACAGGTCAGGGACAGGGCAAGCCAATCGAGAGAGAGAGAGAGAGAGAGAGAGAGAGAGAGAGAGAGAGAGAGAGAGAGAGAGAGAGGAGGAGGAGAGAGGGGAACATACACATAGCAGACAAAATCATAACAACTGCAGGGAGCAAAGAGGAGAAACAGGAGAGGAGAAGGCACCGTACAGACTCGACAAGAGGAGAAGCAGTCTCACAGACCTGATCAGCGAAAATCCTGGTTTTTGGCTCATAAACGGCTCCGCCCCTTATTTCATCCTCCACAGCCATGAGTCTTGGAAGCAGAGAGAAAGACAGAGGGTAGGGAGGGGGAGAGACAGAAAGAAAGGGAGTGTTATGAAATCAAGGTCAACAAGATGTTGAGCATCTCCAACATCTGGCTCAACAAGACTGAAGCTGCTGGTTACCTGGACCTCAGATCTGAATCCCAAACCCTGACAAGCAGCACAATGACTGAACCCAGGCCAAGCTTTATGAGGCGCTGCCAGTGATCACGGGTGGAGCAGTTTCTCTCTCGTCGGCCCCATGGGATTTATCAAAGCGTTTGGGTCCAATTGAAGGTGTTTGCAACGTCCAATTTGGAGGAATTTCCGCCTGGTTTCCTGTGAAGCGAATGGTCCAGTAACAGATCCCAACCATCCCCAGGGAATTGTCCAATCTTATGTAACAAGAACTGACCAAGTCATGGCTGAAAACCCTTTGACTAATCGTTTCAAAGCCTCTTCTCGTAGAGATGAGCGAGAGCTGCTGCAGTTTTCATGAGCCAGCGGGCAGCGCATGTTTCCCAGCTCCTATGATTATCCATGAGCCAGAAAATAAACCGTCCAATCACTTCCTCACATGTCTACCTCATAACTAAAAACCCCTAAAAGGAGCTTCTGTTAATAAATATAGGTTTATTTACACTGAATGAAATAAGATCACTGGGATGTTTTTTCTTTTTATTAATGAACAAAGTGGTCAGTGTTTGAAATGTATGTTGTTAATTTAAATAAAATCAGAAAAGTATGTTAAAGCTTGTGTTCATTAAGTCGCTAAACAACAGAAAATGTTCAATATTGTGTCACAAAAACTTTTAGTTGTTTTATTAGGAAGACAGAGAAACAAGTGTGACAATAAAGAACAAAAACCCACAAGAAAAGTTTCAAACATTAGTGCTTTTGATGTTTTATTCCATAAATAATTTACAGGGTTGAGGGTTATTTTACAAAAGAAGAGAACAGGAAAGGAAAAAGAGTCAATCATCAGCACAGACAGAAATATGAGCACTGTTCCAAAGAACAATGGGATGTAACATGAGAATACAGCATTTAGATCCGACGTGACTTCAAAAGGCAGACAATGATTTGTGTGGATGATATGTCACAAAAATAGGAAACAATTCCAGTTCAAGTAGTGTTGCTTTTGAGGTCAAGTCGTACATTTAGTCCAAAACGATGCTTGTACCAAACATGAGGTCACAATGTCTGAATCATCTGCTACAGAGAAAAAGGCAGGAGACAGAGAAGTGGAAGGAGGTCAACGGGACGACAGGCCTGCTTCAAAAAGCAGCTGCAAATACTTTCTTTTACAATCTGCTGCAAACTTTTAAATTATTTCTCTAATAACTTACCTTTCATCACCAGAGCGGCGCTGATTCACCAAATAATCCGACTGAATCAAGAACTATTTGCAACTATTTGAAGCAGGTCTGTTACAAAAGTGAAAATCAAACCCTTGGTTGTTGCTATAAACCATGTCAACCACACATGCTCGCACGCACACACACGCACATCAAGCCAAAAATCTCAACACCACTATAATTTCATTTGCAAGATTAAAACAGAAGATATGCTGTGGTATAATCTGTACAGCCTACCCATAGATTCCTGCTACAAAATCGAGGCAGATATACGGACAGCAGAAGGACATCTAGAGAAAAAAAGAAATGAATCTGGTTTCTGAGTAAATAATAAATAACAAGAAGAAGAACTCAATTATAATGGAACTGCATAAGTTAACTGACAGTACCGGCTAACTTTCTCAAACAACTATTCTGATCAACACGTCACCGGACAGCACCAATGACAGACTGCAGGTTAAAAATATAAAATCATACCGAGCATATACAGCAAAATCATACACACAGAGAGAAAAATCATGTTTGATTGAATTATTAAATAATATCCATAGCAGGCTTTTATTTAAGAAGCAGATCAATTCACAAACACCATACAGAATAGCCAAAAACAACTAAGAACTGAATACACAGGTGGCAGAGCGGCGCTTTGCTGTCATGTTGTCTCTGTTGCACTGTACAGTTTTGCAGGTCTTTATTACGTCTGTTAAGATACTGCAGATGGCACCTGTTTGAGGAGTTTGGCAGGTAGTCACTGTTTGCTTATGTACACTAAATGCATACAATATATCAGAATCCTGCATGTGCTTTGCACAAACAGAACATCTCAGCATATTGTATCTGTTATTGCGCTTCTCCGGCTAAAAAGTTAGCTATTGCAAGGTTAAAATATCTCACTCTCAATAGATTTCATATATATTTATATATATCATATAACATTATTGTTATGGCTCTTGCATCACTGTACTTTATCTGCTATGGATAATTGTTAAAAATAGATTATTACTATAATTGGTCCAATAAAGACCATCGATTTGCTCCCGATTTGCTGCTTCTCAAACATAAACAGCTTAGGGAAGATAAATCATTTAATTCATAGTTATAGATCAAATATTAAGACTAAAAAGAAATAGCCTGTAGCCAACTAATTAGATCTCTTTCCTAAAAGTAAAACTATACATTGATAGATAAATAGATACACATGCTACAGGTGGATTTGGTGAATTTAAACTAGAATGACCGAAAACGAAACATGTGACTTTGGTTTAAATCAGATTGAGAACAAAATCTGGCAAAAGGACAGATATCGAGTTGCTCTGAGCTTTAAGTAAAGTTTAGAACATTAAGGCTTCCTTGAAAGAAAACTCGAGAAACATCGCAGATTGTTTTTAGCTCTGCAGAACAAAGAAAAGGAGGGTTTTTTGCAAGCCGATGCAGGAGCTGTGAATTCCTGCTGCTGAACCTGAGCTCGCATTTTCACCAACATAATATCCCGGAGGGTGCCAGCTGAACATAAAAGCCAACTGAGGATGAAACAGAACATAAGGCTGTGGCTGCACTTGTTATTTCACTAAGTTTCTGGAGTCCAGTCAGTCCGAGCGGATGGCACTTCTTGGCATCCACGCTCTCTGTCTGCACTCTTTGCATTTGCACATAAGTGCATTGAAATGTGTAATGAGTCCAGATGATGCACAAGTCTCAGAATGCACCTCGTGGCATGGTCTGGCTCAGTGGTCTGTGAGTAAAACTGGCTCGGAAGCATCCAGATCTGCTACTAATTCCTCCTTGTGTGGTCAGGTGGTCAAGGGAGGTCACACAAGTTACAAGTATAAGCCTTGAAGAGAGTCTGCTGTGCACTGTGCTCTCTGTGTGCAGATTTGTGCATTCACTTTAAGCCTTCACCCCAAGAATGATCAAGGGTGACGCTTTAAGTGCTCTGCTAATGGAGAATAGCTCCTCCACGCCTTTCCACTCGAATCTTCATCGCTCACTTATTTATTCAAGTTTTGTCTGTGAGGTTCCTCCCTCCTCAAATTTTATCTTATAAAAAAATAAGAGAGGTTTTAGTCCCCGTGTTTCCTCTGTGGAAAGGAACAGAGTTCAACTTGCTTTAAAAAGGAAGAGCTAATATCAAACCACGATCTTCCAAAGTCCTGTGCATCAAAGTCCAAAACAATCATTGGAAAAGTGCAGGCATGTTTGTGTTTTGTTCTTTTGAAGTTATCAAACTGCCACTCCTCTTGTGCTTTATGGTGCAATCTTGTGGGAAAGTCAGTTAAAAATGAAATGGAATCACCTCACATGATCCCCAAATCCAGTTAAAGAGTTTATTAAAAAAGGCTGCTGGTGGGTGAGGGAGGATGTTTTTAATGATGCTTTAATAAACAGTTTAAAGATGATTTCCTTTAAAGGATGAGCAGAACTCCCTGTCTTCATTCCAAGTCTTCTTTCCTGGAGTGGATTAGAAGTGGCAATATTCTCTGTCACTGATATCCTCCCTTCAGTTGCAGACCACAGATCATAAGACGTGAAAAAAAATTTCTTTTTAACTAAACACCATGTCTACTATAAATAAAACAAAAAGCAAATCAGATGTGCAGCCTGGGAATCTTAAAAACACAGAAATCTCTGGTTTTAGCTGAGAAGCAATCAATTTCCCACTTCTTACCCATGAACTACTTCATTTGCAGGTGATCAATAAAAATTAAAGACTGCACTCAGAGACTGGCCCACAATTTCACAAAAATACTCAATGAATTAAAACTCAGCTGGAGTTCTCTGAAGTGTGTCTAAATTTGATGCTCTAAAACAAAAAAAGTTTGTCGTCGAGTTGCAGCAGCAGATCTGCAACAGCAGTCGATCATAGAGGAAAATCAAAGACCTTTTAGTTTGTCTGTAAAAGAAGCAACAACCTGGGAAACAAACCCTACAGGCTTATCTAAAACATCGACGTCTCTGTCCATGTCACAGCATCTTAATTCATTTTTAATTCATGAGTTATTAGATGCTTTGGCTTTATTTATTCAGTTTTGCTCTCAGAGTAATAATGAAACTGAAACCAGCCTCCTACCCTGGAATATTCTGTGCAATAACACAAAGTCTAATGAATAATGAGTCTTTGTTGCTAAATGGAAAAGCTCAGATCTTTTGAAGATAAAAAAATGCATGAATAATTAATATCTTGTTGTAGATTGCCCTTTGATTGACCTCAGTTTAGAGAAACAGGTGAATTCTGGGTAACTGAGTAGTCTAGCTAACAGCCAGTTCTAAACTATTTTAAATCACATCTCAAAGATGTTATAACTTTTAGGATTATGCCAGTTCAGCGGCTCTGTGTAACCATGACAACCATATTGTTAGAGGTGCAAACACACTGGTGAATGACAGTGATGTCACTCCCCCATGATGCCTCAGAATGATTTGGTAGGAACATCAAATGTATTTATACTCAACAAAGTATTTATTTTTAAACAGCCCTGTCCATATTGCTCCAGATATTTTTAAAAACGGTTATTTATTTGGTTTACTTGTGTGACCTCCCTTCACCACCTGACCACACTTGGATAAATTAAGGAGCAGTTTTGAGTACACACAAAGGGAGTATTTGGAGAGGCAAACATGAGATTTCTTAAAGCTGCAGTCTGGATTGTTTACAAACGTTTAATGATTAATTAGTTCTAAACTATGATTAATGGTTAGAATTCCACAACATCTGTTATTCTTCTTAAGTCCCTCCTTCCTCCCATAGACCTCTTTGAAGTCACACTGACTGCCAAATTTTTTAAGCCAAGAGAATTTGAGTTTCTGCATTGTCAGCTGTCAAACGTGCATGTGTAAATGTGTAAATGTGGGGCTACACACAGGACGCCCCATGTCTTCCTGTTTACAGTCGCCACACCAGAAGAGAGCGGTCATGGATCTGGAGCTACCAAGGGTTACATAAACTTCAGAAAGAAAAACAGAGAAAAGTCCGGCCACTAAAAATTCATTAGAGACCAGAGTGACACGTGTGCACAATGGTGAGGTGAGGTGAGGTGTGCACAATGGTGAGGGGAGGTTAGAGGAAGCAGGAGGGGGAGAAGGAATGTTCTGGGAAGGGTTGTGGTTCGTTGGATTAAAAAATTCACTCTCACTCAAATACTCCGGACTGCAGCTTTAAGTGGAGATTTTCTAAATCTCTGTTTAAGTGTCTCAGTGTGAACAAGGCGTACAGAGCGTTTCATTAGTGGTGTGGAGGAGGCCTTCCAGTGTTCTCAGAGATTTTCATAAACACAGAAAGATATATCTGTTGAAAAAAACATCTGGAGTAGTGCAGAAAGAGTCTCACCAGCTTTTAAATTTAGGACCTGTTGTTGATACATATCATTTTTCTAGCAAATTCAAATCTATACTGTACAGTTAGGTTAAATTAAAACACTGAAAACGTCCAAACTAATTAAGTAAATTGTAAAATGTTGATCTATTAATGATGAATAATTTAAAACATCTTCTATCATTTTACGTATTTAGAATAATTGACTGCCTTACTGTTTATGCCCATTAATTCTCTTAATAACTTTTTACCACTTTTCTCAGAAGTTGTTTTGTTTCAACTCTAACAACTGGGCAGCTATTCTAGCAATGGATTGTGGGTAGAATGTGTTGTCCATGAGTCTTAATGAGTACTTTTATTCCAGGAGAAATATTAAAAATATTCCTGCTACAAGCCCCTCTGGCTGAACTGGAAGCGCTACAGCTAGCTGTTGCTGCTAGCTCTGTTAGCACTCGTAAATGATCAGAGAAACCTAAAAATAATCATGTAATGACAAACTGACCATTACATAAAGTTTGTAAGAACATGTTGACATGAATCACTGTAAAATATTAGATATTTAAATTGTTTTTAAGATGGCTCAAACCAAACCAGCTGTTTGCTTGTCAAGACTGTCAGACATAATTAGTATTTCTCCAAACTGAGGTCACAGCTCTCTGCAATATGATTGATATTAAGTGTTCCTACCTTTTCCACAAAATGTCATTTCAAAAGATCTGAACTGTCTTTTTAACAGTGCAAGAAATGCTTTAAATTTATGCTAATTCGATGTGCTAAAGTTAGACTGTGGAAGCCCTCCGCCACCACTCAGGAAAAAAAGATTCAATCTATGTTAGCAATCTGAATCTTAGAGAATATGCCACTTTTACCACATATCAGGGAAAGGCTGGATCTATTCACAAAATGCTCGACAATAAACAAAAATAAAGAATTTGGTCTGACTGTGGACTCTAAAAAAAAGACCACATGATCTTTTGTGGCCCTCCAGCCCAACAACAGCCTCCATTTACCTGTTAATTATTCCTTTAATTTGGGAATCTTTCTCCATTTGCTGTTGCCGTAGTTTCCTCTCGCTGTCGTCCAGGCGATTCTGGTACTGTAGAAGGATCTTATTGGTCTGTTGCTCCTGGACGAGGAGCCTCCGCTCGTACTCCTCCAGCTTTCTGTGGGACATCATCAGACGCTCCTTCAGGGAGTTGATCTCCTCCTCGTACTCTTTGACCTAAAGCAGAAGTGAAGGGAGGCAATGAATCAGACACGTTTGGGGTTTGAGAATGTCCCTTCACCCTTAAACCAGGTCAATCACTTAGTGGAGAACATTTTTGTCTCTATAAATAATTGAAACATTGACTGAACTTAACCCTTGTAGTAGGTTTGGGCGGTATCCACATTTTAATACCGTCGGTGTATGGTATTACCATGACCAGGTCTGGGACCATAATTTGCCTCCACCATTTTCAATCATGGCTCCCACCATGAGCACTTACAGCTGATGTTCGGTTCGGATGGCTACTGCTGTTGATTAAAGCGCTGTAAGCTCGTGAACACACCCACGGCTATACGAGCTCGCGCCGCAACAAGGAAGTGCTGAAAAAAATGAGCCGCTCGGGTAGCGGGCTGCGCTAGCGCCCCAGACCGGCACAAAGTTACCATCAGCTCACCGGCAGTCCTGCCCTGACCATGCATTTTTTTTCATGATGGTACTGAAATGGATACGTTGCTATTTTTAAACACCGGGTGTATACGGTATTACCAGAATACCGTCCAAGCCTACCTTGTAGTTTTGTTGTCGCAAATTTGTCTCAAAACACATCTGGCCTTATAGCAACCAAGTGGAGCATTAGTTTTAGTCCTTTCATCAAAAACCTGTGGTATCCAGTTCCTATACATGGCCTCAGGTGGAGGATGTACAGATGGAAAGTGCCAGTTTTATTTTCATTACTTTAATATTGTTATATAGTAAAATAGAATAAAAACAAATTAAAACTGAAAAAATAAGTTATTATTTAAATGTGTGTTTAAATAAAACATCAATTGATCTTATGAAAAGTAAATATAACTATATTTTCATGAAATCTTTTATGTTTTCCTTCTGAAGGGAATTTCTTTTAACTGTCTTTTAAACTCAACGGGGAAGGAAACACTAATCTAGTCAACATTGTACAATTTTACATTTTTCTTTTTAAAGCTGCACTCAGCAGCGTTGTAAACAAGCTAATTATCACTAGCTCTTTTACAGAAACACGTCTCAGAGCACTCACCCCTCCCGTCGGGTATAATCCATAGACCGGCATTCCTGCGGCCATGGGACCCTGCTTTGACACGGTAACAATGCAGAGTCTAACTTCAGCCGTAGAAACGTTCCCCCAGGTTTTTCCTCTTTTCACCTCCAAACGTTTTTAGTTTTCTGCTAGCTGAAAATGTGTTTTTTTGGGGGGACTTTGGTATTTTTTCCTAAAATGGAAGCGCTAACAGCCGGCTGTTTCTGTCCTCCTCTCACTTCTGGGATGTTCTGCTGCAAAATGTGCCCAGGCGGATTAATGGAGGATCCAAGCAGTGCGGAAGTGCAGAAGACAGACAGCCGGATTGCTGAAGTTTTTAGAGAACTGCGGGACAGCCACTTCATCGATTTCTTTCGTTTTTTTCATCTCCATAATATATTTATAGCTGTACTATGTTAGAACGTTGTTAAGATGCATGAAAAAAAACTTTAAAAGCTACATTGTTTACCAAATCAACGAGTGCAGCTTTAACCCATTCGTATATCAATACATTATTGTCATATTTTATTAATTTATTATGTTTCCTTGTCTCGTCTTCTTCCGCTTATCTGGGTCCGGGTCGCGGGGGCAGCATCCCAATTAGGGAGTCCCAGACGGTCCTCTCCCCAGCCACTTCTACCAGCTCCTCTGGCAGGATCCCAAGGCGCTCCAGGGCCAAACCAGAGACATATTTTCTCCAGGGGGCCTCCTGCTGGCAGGACATGCCTGAAACACCTCCCTGGGCAGGCGTCCAGGGAGCATCCTAACAAGATGTCCAAACCACCTCAACTGGCTCCTCTCTACATGGAGGAGCAGCAGTTCTACTCCGAGTCTCTCCCGAATGTCCGAGCTCCTCACCCTATCCCTAAGGCTGAGCCCGGCCACCCTGCGGAGAAAACTCATTTTGGCAGCTTGTATTCGTGATCTTGTTCTTTCGGTCATTACCCAAAGCTCATGACCATAGGTGAGGATTGGGAGGTAGATCGACCGGTAAATCGAGAGCCTTGCTTGAGGGGTGAGACAAAGTGCGGTTCAAAAGACTCTTCATGGAAGTTAAATCACCGAGCCAGAGTACCCGGCCCGGAGGGTTACCGGGGTCCCACCCTGGAGGCAGGCCTGGGGTTGGGGCCCGTGAGCGAGCACCTGGTGGCTGGGCTTTCACCCATGGGGCCCGGCCGGGCCCAGCCCGAACCGGATACATGGGCTCATCCACCTGTGGGCCCACCACCTGCAGGAGAAACATGAAGGGTCCGGTGCATTGTGGATCGGATGGCAGACCAAGGTGGGGGCTTTGGCGGTCCGATCTCCGGACACAAAAACCGGCTATAATGTTTCCTAAATAGTATAATTAAATCATATTTGACATTAGTACTATTTGCTCAGCAGTGATCAGTAAAAAATTCAGATTTATTTGCTATTTCTAAAAGAAAAGAAATCTATGTTTTAAAGATGGTGCCTACCCTCTCCATGCGCGACTCATCCATGCTCTTTGAGTACTCCTTCAGCTTGAATTCTTCGCGGTCAATCCTCGAACTTTCAATGTCAGCCGACAGGTGAGGCATGTTGGAGACCCAGGCCACCGTTCGCTCGTTGGCTTGGGTCGGGGGATTGAGGGTTGAAGGTGTCTGGGAGCCCTGCGGAGAAACGGCAACAAGCTGAATTTAAGACGAGGATTTTTTTCTAGGATTTTATCTAAAAAACTGACATCCTGCTGGGAAACAGCTGTGAGAACAGAAGCTGACAGGATGAAACAAACATTCAGATGTTACCTGCTTGCTCATGGTGGGTTTGAGAAGATGCTGTTGAGACTGCTGCTGTGGTGACTGCTGAGTGCTCTGACTGGTGGTTCCCTGTGGACTCCCACTTTCCCTGACAGAGCTCTGCTGGTGGGGAAGACCCGGGGCAGTGTTGTCTTTGACTGACAGCTGCCGGGGCCCGTGCTGCCTGCCGCCATAGCCAGACTCCGGCGACTGGAGGAGGTTACCGCTCTGCGGCCGAGATTTACCAGACGCAGCAGGTACAGCTGCTGCGCTGACGGACAGCTGATGGGAAGTCTGGGACTTGACACGCTGGCTGTGAGGTGGAGCAACGGAACTCTGGCGCATAGGTTGGACTGTAGATGGAGGAGTGGTGGCCAAGGAGGAGTGGGACGTTCCTGTCTGGGAGGCCATTCCCATCATATCTTGTTGCTGGAGATTATCCTTAGAAAAAAAACACAAGTTTTTTAGTCTCTGTCTAAGTTCTGTAGCTGTTAGCTTAAGTGGATATTTGGTCATTTTGAAGTAGCATTCTATCAGTTATTTACAGTAAAGAGCTCACCCACCAGTGACATCACTCACATCAGGTGAACGCTCTAGAATAAGGAAGTAGTCCTCTCAAAGACGAAAAACTCATAGCTGTTGATAACTCAGTTGATAGCACTGTTGCTTTGCAAGTAGAAGGTTGCAGGTTTGATTCCCAGCTGCTGTCTTAGAGTTTGCATGTTCTCCCCGTTCATAGAGGGGTTTCCTCCCACGGACCAAAATCATGGATGTTAGGTTAACTGGTGAGTCTAAACTGCCACTAGGAGTGAGTGAGTGTGTGAATGTTTGTAAGCCTTGTTTGTCTTTTTGTGCTTGTGTGTGTGTTTACACGTTTCCCACATAACCCAAAATTCACCCAGGCTAGAAAAGAAGGAATTTGTGAACACCATACCATATCAATCAGATCAGATGAGAAAACAATCCCATCAGATAAAATTAGGAGACACAAAAATCATCATGCAGTTATTTAAAGACATTAAATGTTTACCTGCATGTGCATGGACATCTGCCTTCGTCCGTAGTCGGCCCTGCTGTAGTCATCGCTGTAGCTGTGAGAGTGGATGATGCTGGGTTGGCCCAGGTGACTGTCCCTGGTCCTGAGGGTGGACAGATCCTCGCTGCGAGAGAACCCTCCATGGGCAAACTGTGGGATGTAGGTTTGATGAGAGTGCTCAGGTTCAGGGGCCAGGAGGAGAGGTGCTGGGGGTTGAGCCCGACTGTGCTGGTGATGGAGCTGTTGCTGTTGAGGCCCATCAGCCGTTGCCAGATGAAAGAGGGGATTCTGGAAGGAAAGCGGGTAGCGCATGGCGGCGGCCTGCTGTTGCTGCTGCTGGGATAGCGAGTCGGTGGTGGTGCCCATCTGGCTCAGCTGGCTCAGCCGGAGGCCGCCGGACATGCTGGAGCCGCCAGAGCCAGCTGACAACCTCCCACCGGCCCGCAGCTGGCTGCTCAGGCCCGACCCCAGGCCGCCACCGCCTCCGCTGCTCAGCCCTCCGAAGCTGCCCATACCGGCGATGGAGGCCTGGGAGGAGTTGAGCATGTCCACCGACTGCAGGTTAGACACGCTGTTCATTCGGGAATCCTGGAGGTCCATCATAGATACGCTTTTATTGACACTGAACACCTAGATAGTAAGGGATATGAGAGGCTAATGTGCCCCCTGGTACTGTAATGTTAGGTGGGCACAGATGATATGGGTGAGGGTGGTGCGGGTGTTTTTACCACGAGGACTGCCTGGGTATCGGAATGCCTGAAAGTATTTCCCAGGAAATACCGCTAGGATGAGTTGCGTGGTGAATCAGTGGGAAAAAAGCAAATGTCATGATAAACTAGAGCCTCGACAACACGATGGCAGATTCTTTTCAGTATGACTAACATGCACGTCATACCAACCTCACTTTGAGAGATAACACTAGGGATGGGATGATGATTCCCCAGGCTCAGTGTGATCAAACTCACCTTAGGGTCTGGTTCTGTGATGTCCGAGCTGCTTGTGCAGTACGCTGGGCTGGATCGGGCCAGGGGAGGGCGTGATACGTAGAACATGTCTTTGGAGGCTCGATGAGGGTGGTCTCGGTCCTGAAAACTCATCTGGGAGCGAGATGGCATAACCCCTCCAGTGGAGGTAGGGGAAGGCAAACGAGTGATATCTATGGAGCTGGACAACAGTTGTGAGTAAGTCCAGTGATCCCCAGATTTAAAACAACAACAACACATTCAATAAACTCAACAGGTCCAAACCTACAGGTATCAGTGCTGGAGAATGTGTTTACAGAAAAAATACCCAAACCACATTGTCTATACAATTATCTAGTAATACAAGTACAGGATTGATCAGTAATACTGTAGAGTATGAGACTGTATTAGATCATTTTAAGCTCTTTTATTTTTAAAAGTGGAGTTGGAACTAGTTTAAACTACCTTATATTTTAGAACTTCTCTACATCCCATCAAAAAACTGTACATTTTCTCACTTTTAGAAAGACACGCCTTTAGATAAATCTGAATAAAACCATGTGACCCAATGACTTCACCA
Organism: Callopanchax toddi; assembly: GCA_006937965.1. NCBI lineage: Eukaryota > Metazoa > Chordata > Actinopteri > Cyprinodontiformes > Nothobranchiidae > Callopanchax > Callopanchax toddi. The sequence continues at coordinate 961,166 of SSNR01000110.1, read as the reverse complement.
ACCACCATTTAGGAACATAATCTTAAAAATCCATCTTTATGTGGACTCATAGGCTGGAGTATTTTTTGTGGGTGTATGCACATAGGCCTATATGATTTCTGTAGTAATTATCTAATTTAAGGCATAAGCAAAAAGATTCCATTCAGTTTTTGTTTTTCAGTTTTGAGTCTAAAGTCAAAATATAACCGAACAAGTCAAAATATAATTTCCAGAAAAAGGTTGAAATGTCATGAACAAAGTCAAGATAGTATTTAGAAAGTAAAGTAGAAATAATAGAATAAAAATCTAAACCAGCACTGGTCCAAAGACCAACAATATCCAGAATTATTTGTGAAGATGAACTATGAACCGTTGATTTTATACTTAAGAACAGGTTCTAAAAATAAATGAATCAATTTAGCACGTGCACTGTAACATGACCACAACATATAAAAACAGTTTAACAGTTTAGGCTGCAGCATTTCTATAAGTTTCAGTTGTATTTTGGGTATGTTAAGCTCTTATTTTGAAGGACTGAAGGAAGTTGAAGTTCTATGAGTTCTGCTGCAGGAGTAAAGACTGCACCTCAGACTGCCACCTAACATCTGCCATTACTGCAGCACAAATACTATTTAGATTTTTTTCATAACTGAATTTATTCATCTTAAGAGTTTTTCATTTTTAAAATCTCAAATCAATAAAACTTTTTTTAAACTGAAAATCAAAAACTCTTTTTCCATCTGAGTGTCCCCCATGTGTCGTCACAGATAATTATACGCCAGAGCCCTGGGGGGCCGCAACGAGGGACTCACAGGCACCGCCCGCAGACGGCCACCCCAAGCAGTGGCGGCCTGTCCATAGGGGGCGTTCGGTCGCCGCCCCACCAGTCCCAAGAGGAAGAAGAGAAATAGGATCACAAAATATAAAAAACTAACATAAAAATAAAACTAAACGAGCCATTCATTATATATACAATAAGTGCTGTGTATAATCTGCATTTAGGTGTAGTTTAGAAAGGTTTTCTTACTATTTTTTATTGGACCGATAGGTCGTGTTTCTTTGGGTTCTACTGCGCATGTCTGGACGGGACGCCGTCCCAACATAGTGCATTGTTTTTTGCCCCTGACGCATGCGCACTGGCAATTTTTTCCTGACGCATGCGCATTGAGTGCAAAAAATAGGAGATCGCTCGGGACGCAGGTCTTCAGCGTCCCTGTGTGACATGCGCACAACGGCAGGAGACCGGAGTGTTGCTCAGACTGAAACCGGAAGTTCTTGCTCTCTTTTTAATGGAGGGTAGAAAATGGATATTTATTCAAAGAATCCTTCTTGCCCGCTTGTGAAAACAAGCCGAATGATTCCATTTGTCCTGATTTCATCAACTCAATGGTGAGTGACTTCGTTTGTTTGTTTCTTTTCTTAATGACTATGTGTCTGTCACGGATTTTCCCATTCAAAAACCCCATAGGCGGAGCTAGCCGCGGCTAGCAGTGCTAAGTCCTGATGAGTGAATTTATACCTTAAATAGCGATATGTGTTTGTTGAGGTGTCTGCCGAATGTTAGAGAAATACAGATACTGCTGATTGAATACGTTGGTTTATGTAGTTTAGCCCGTTTTTTATGCGTTTTCTCTACTTTTCATTAAATTATTATGGCGTTTTAAGGAAGTTTGGTCTGACTGGGTTTGATGGGACTTATCAGTGGATTTGACTTTAATTTGTTGTTAATTCACTTCATTAGTTGAGCTGATTGTCATGACTTGCTTGGTTAGTGGTTGTTGTCTGAATTGCAACATTATTTATCTGACTGTATTAGTTAGAGAGGGATTTATTTGTTTGTGGTGTCAGTAGAAAGATAATTGTGAATATTAAGTAATGTTTTTGACTTTGCCAGGTTGTTTTTTCCTTGAAACTCTTACAACTACTGTTGTGACCACATTGTGGTTGTTTTTTATTTTTATTTGTATCTAATTATATTGATATTACTCTAAGGTCTCCTTATGAAGACTTTATGATTTCTTTACTGTTTGATGTGTAGAATTAGACCTAACAGCTCCACATTTCTAGAGAACTGGTGGTAGGGATTTTTACCAGCAAAATATTCAGTCAGATGAAAATATTTTGCATCATTCCCTGCCCTAGTGGTGATATGTGATTTTTTTTTTTGCGCATCTGAAAACTGACTAGCAAAAATGCGCCCCACCCCAAAAAAATTTCACCAGCCGCCACTGACCCCAGGGCAGATCCAGCCAGAAACCAGAGACCCAAGACTCCGGGGCGAACCGGCCCCAGCAGAGACCCAAGACTCTGGGGCGAACCGGCCCCAGCAGAGACCCAAGACTCTGGGGCGAACCGGCCCCAGCAGAGACCCAAGACTCCGGGGCGAACCGGCCCCAGCAGAGACCCAAGACTCTGGGGCGAACCGGCCCCAGCAGAGACCCAAGACTCCGGGGCGAACCGGCCCCAGTAGAGACCCAAGACTCCGGGGCGAACCGGCCCCAGTAGAGACCCAAGACTCCGGGGCGAACCGGCCCCAGCAGAGACCCAAGACTCCGGGGCGAACCGGCCCCAGTAGAGACCCAAGACTCTGGGGCGAACCGGCCCCAGTAGAGACCCAAGACTCCGGGGCGAACCGGCCTCAGTAGAGACCCAAGACTCCGGGGCGAACCGGCCCCAGCTGAGACCCAACCGCACCAGAGGGCCCAGATCTGGCCAGGTAGCCACAGGAGGAGAGCAGGCAGATGCCCCAGCACCCGGCCCCAGACCTCGAGACACCCCAATACGCCAACGGAAAAGGCAACACCCAATGGCAGAGACACAACCAGGGAGGATATGCCCCACAACAGAGGAGAGCCTAGAATGTCACAGGAGGGGGGACAACAAGACCCGGCAGATAAACAGTCACACACAGACACAATCGCATGTTCCCACTGTTACGCACACACACACATCCCTAGCAAACATACCAAGACACACAACAGACGCTGTACACCCACTCTCACTCCTCATGCATACTCTATGTTCCCAGAATCAGGGACCAGCGCCCTAAGGGTGAAACCAGCCCCCAGACCCAGGAGATGGTCCATTCCGTATTGGAGTGGAGATGAGCCGACTGCCATGCACCCCCCTCCCCCCCCGGACACAAACTCTGACGAGTCAGCCCGCTCCACTACTACACTACTAGCCCCCGGCCCCAGGTAGCAAGCAGAGAACAGGGGTGTAGCAAGACCCCAAATCTCCCTCCGCCTGCTCCAATGTGGTGTTGATGCGTGTTGTAGTAGGAGGCATTTAAACAAAGTGGGTGTGTGTGTGGGGGGGGGGGGCAGCATGCCATCCCCCGCCCTGAACCCTAAATGTCTACATGCAACATGGAGGTGTGCAATGAGGCTGGTTGGAAAGACCCCCCCCGGATTTCATTGGGTGTACTCACTCCAAAGACCCTAGATGTGCATCTTATCTTAAAAAGTTTAAGTAATATTAAACTAACTGGATAAGATCAACTACCAAACTTCTTCTTGTCTATCCCTTTTATGGTCTGATGCCACCAGATTTGTTTTTGTTCAAATTTGTTATAAAATCATGAGATAAATGGACTGTTTTATTTTGGTTAATAAAAAAAAGTCTCTTTATTACTCTGGTGTCTGTTTCCTGTTTCCTCATCTTCTCAGTTTTTTGCAGACGAAACCAAAAATGGTTTGCATTTTTAGAAGACTGTGCGGATCAGAACGTGGCAGAATGGGCCAGAACACTGCAGTATCTGGGAGAATCCTTCAGTAATCTTATGTTTTAAGGTGAATTTCAGTTTGATGAAACAACTAACACCTCATATATTTGTAGATGTCAATGTATCCAAGAAGGGAATAATTTGTTATAAAATATTTACAAACAAGAAGGTTGGGAATCCCATCTGTAAAGTCTGGTTAGCATCTTACAAGTTTCTGCACTGCAGTAACCATGAGAAAAACTCCAACCCAAACGTACCTGTTTAGGTCCCTCATCATGAGATTCTGGAACTCTGACGAGATGCCGCGGTTGAAACTCGGTCGAGACAGCAGCCTGTCCGTCTGTCTGTCCTGCATCCTGTCCGTCTGGTGGCTCGGCTGTCTCTGGAGGTGGGGGTTACGCAGCGCCATGCTGATGTCATTCAGCAGGCGGGGCAAGGGACCCAGTTTGATGATGGCATCCTGTAGATGAAGGAAAACACAATTTAAAAATGGAAAAAAATACTGTTAAAACTCTGTAATGTTTTCTAATGCATAAACCTCTTTCCCCTCAAAGACTTAAAAAACAACAACAACTAGACTCTATGGGGTAAAATTGACTCAATACATTTATGCTTTTATCTGTAATTTGTGTAAACCTGTTTGTGTGTAACTTTGGGTAGTTGTATCTGTACATGATTTGTAAACCGTACACACAAATATCTAGAAATTATGAATACAAAAAGATTAAACACGCACAATTACAAATTAAACAAACATTAACATTTAACACACAGATATTTGACCTTCAACCTCACAAACATGATAATTATGCCTACAAATTGTTAAATACATGTGAACAAGTTGCCTGATACACACAGACAATATGTTAACACACACATTCACTTACATAGGAACAGGGGTTTGAGACTCACTTCACGTTTCCGGGAGCCTCACAGATACATGTTGTGTTTAAATGCTGGAGGAAAGCCGAGTCATAGTGGGCCTTATTTTACAGTTAACAAACCATATTGTAGATACAACTACCCAAAGCTACACACACAGATTTACACAAATTACAAATCAAGTAGTACACATGCACAGATGTATTGAATCAATTTTACCCCAATAAAAATCCAACGAAAACCTAAATTTTCATTTACTGAATTTATTTGAACAAAAGTAAAGAAGTCAGATGCTTTTAGTGTCCAATTACCAACCAGTTTTATATTATTTTGAAAAAATTGTTTCTCAGGAATTTGTTTTATAAATGTTTTTGGTATCCAAATAATTTATCATTTTAACTCTAACCGTATAAAACACAATACAGCTGTAATTTATGTGGGAAGAATTTAAACAGTATGATGTTTACTTTGCTGAGCTGAGCCATGACCTCCCACAGGAGACTGTGAAGTATCGACAGCTCCCTGCCCAGGTCGATGTATCCTTCAAAGCCGCCTGCGTTGCTGACACTGTCCAGGTTGGAGATCTCATACTGGAACTGCTGCATGGAGCCCCACTCCATCTCTAAAAACTCATTCATGAAGCACATGTACTCCTCTTTACTGCCAAACCTGCAGGTGGGAGCGAAACTAAACTCAGAGGAGGAGGAGGAAAACCTTTATGTGGGGAAAAAAGTAAAAACACTGAAATGACAAAACATCCTAACTGAATATTGGTGATTGGATATATCTTTTAAACATTTTAACAATACCTGTTATTTCCCTTTTGCATCTTATCAAGGCATGATATGATCACGAGGAGTAGGTGGTAAGCTAAGCATGCACATCAACAGTCATGGTGAAGTCCAGAGTTTCAATGTATGTTCAACATTTTAAACCAATGGCAACAAGAAGATGGTCGGTTTCTACTCTGAATGCACAACGTCTGTTTTGGCTGGCGTTATAAAACAGAGTAAAAATAGAATCTAGTCTAAATGCTGCAAATGTTACTTGAACCAAAATGCAGATGGTACTGTGATTTATTATTGTTCTGTTCTGAGTTGAGCTTGTGTTCATTTCTAAATGTTCCATCTTTATTTTTCTTTTGATGTAAATGTGATATTTGTCACATTTTGTGGGTATACTGGACCAAAGATGCAGGTGTAGCAATGGCTGGGAGGCAGGTGAACTCCTATATGCTCAATAAAACAAAGAACCGAGATAAGAGGACCAACAGGGAGTGAATGAACTGGGTGCTCATTTAAAAAACTTGCTTACGCACAAAATGGGCCTGAAAGTTGCGTAGGTCAATTTTTACGCAAACTTTGGGATTTATAAAAGAAAACGTAACGGAAAAATGTGCGCAACTCTAAGCAAACTTTAGACCTTGCGTAAGGACCTGGGTGCTCATTTATAAAACTTTGCGTAGAATCCTTACTAAAACTTGCTTAAGCTCAGCAAAAAATTTTCAGGTACGCAAATTCCATTTCCGATTTATAAAACCCTGCGGACGCACAGATCCACGCAATTCTGCTTTATAAATCGATGTCAGACCTAGAACTGTGCTCAGCTGTTTTTGGGTCAGAACCCTCCTCCTACCCACCCACATTCTGCCATATACGGTCAATGCAAAGTACCTCATGAATAATTCCATATGCATAAGCTGTGGATTTATGGCTTTTAACAGTAAATTGTGACAACGGAGAGGTTTAGAAAACGGGATTTTACAGAGGCTGAAACTCGAGGTGCTTGTGGTGAAGTGGATGGACGGAAAAATGTTTTATTTGGTGGTGAAATGTGACGAATTACGAACACGGAAGTGCTCCGAGAGGAGAGCCAGTCTTCAGCGCTGCTGTCAGTCTGACAGAGAGATCTACAGGATCTAAGATCTAAGAGAAACATTTAATGACAACATTTAATTGAATCCAAAGGGGAAGACACGTCATGCTGTTCATCCTATTAAACAGTCAACCTGTTGGATAAATCGCTGGTTGAAGGGAACCTGAGAACGGCGGTGACACCGGGTTTTACTGGTTCTGATGGTTCTGTTGATCTAATACTGGACCCAGTTGATCCATAGGATGCTCTAATGAATCTATCAGCTGATCGATCGTCCAGTCATTATCTAGAAATCCCTAAAAACTCTCTCCCATTCATCCGGAGTCTGCCTGCTGGCTGAGCTGCAGCTCATCCAGCGCATTACGCACAAGTGTCCCTGCAGGATTCCTAAGTCTCAGAAATCACAATTAATGCACCAATAAGTGCAGTTGTTATATAATTTGAAGACGACTGGATGAACATAATGGGATGTTATTCTAAAATGCAACATATTTTCATTCAGATTTTAATTTTGATTATTTTTTAGAGACGGATTGTTGGTTCTGTGTGCGCGAGGGTCTACAAGTCTTAAATTGTGTCATAAATTCAACATTTTCCATCACACCAGCTGCTCTGACAGGTTTCACGTCTCCAACAGGTGCTTACGCAAGGTCCAAAGTTTGCTTAGAGTTGCGCACATTTTTCCGTTACGTTTTCTTTTATAAATCCCAAATTTTGCGTAAAAAGTGACCTACGCAACTTTCAGGCCCATTTTGTGCGTAAGCAAGTTTTATAAATGAGCACCCTGTTGAAGACATGAAACCTGTCAGAGCAGCTGGTCAGATGAAAAATGTTGAATTTATGACACAATTAAAGACTTGTAGACCCTCGCGCACACAGAACCAAAAATCCCATCTCTAAATAGAATAAAAATGAAAATCTGAATGAAAATATGTTGCATTTTAGAATCCTGCAGTGACACTTGTGCGTAATGCGCTGGAATGCTCAGCTCAGCCAGCAGTCAGACTCCGGATGAATGGGAGAGAGTTTTTAGAGATTTCTAGATGATGACTGGACGATCGATCAGCTGATAGATTCATTAGAGCATCCTATGGATCAACTGGGTCCAGTATTAGATCAACAGAACCATCAGAACCAGTAAAACCCGGTGTCACCGGCCGTTCTCAGGTTCCCTTCAACCAGCGATTTATCCAACAGGTTGACTGTTTAATAGGATGAACAACATGACGTGTCTTCCCCTTTGGATTCAATTAAATGTTGTCATTAAACGTTTCTCTTAGATCCTGTAGATCTCTCTGTCAGACTGACAGCAGACGCGCTGCAGCGAGACTGACTCTCTACACTTCCGTGTTCTCAACATTTCACCACCAAATAAAACATTTTCCCGTCCATCCACCACAAGCACCTCGAGTTTCAGCCTCTGTAAAATCCCGTTTTCTAAACCTCTCTGTTGTCACGATTTACTGTTAAAAGCCAGAAACCCACTGACTAATGCATATGCAATTATTCATGAGGTACTTTGCATTGACCGTATATGGCAGAATGTGGGTGTGTAGGAGGAGGGTTCTGACCCAAAAACAGCTGAGCACAGTTCTAGGTATGAGAGTGATTTATAAAGCAGAATTGCGTGGATCTTTGCGTCCGCAGGGTTTTATAAATCAGACATGGAATTTGCGTAACTGAAAATGTTTTGCTGAGCTTAAGCAAGTTTTAGTAAGGATTCTACACAAAGTTTTATAAATGAGCACCCTGGTGAGTGTATGTAGAGAGGAAAGTGATTAGAGGAATGAGGAGCAGGTGTGCAGAGGGACAGGAGGAGGAGTGGAGGACGAAACAGGCAAAAAACTAAACTAAACAAAAAATGCCTGAATGATTAAGTTTGATAGTATTCGGACGAGATAGGTTTTAGAAATCTCTTCCTGTTAAAAAGGATTCTTTCATTCTCAACGTTTCTATTAAACTAAATATAGTTTAACAAAGTGTGGACCTCCCAAGGGGACAGAAAAAAGAACTTAACAATAAAAGAAAAACCAAGGATTTTTTTGTATGAGATAGTGTCTGGTGCACACAAGAAACTGCTTTTTAATTTGTTCTCTCTTGTGTAGGACAAACTATTTGGTGTGCATGAGATACGATCTGCTGCACACAAACAAAAAACACTTTTAAAATAAATGTCTCTCCTGTGTCCCATTAGGGGCTCTGTAGAAAAGGACAATTCAACAATTTAACACATATCACAGCAAATAAAACAATACTTTAGTCATTCTGAAGTCCTATTAGTTAATTATCTCCAGTAAGGAACACACCCATTGGTGACATCACTCAAAGTAGAGCACCAAACCTCAGTAGTTCACGTGATAACTACGTGTATAAGAGCCGGTAACAGAACACTCGTCTTCTTGTACTTTTGTTGGACATTGTTATGATTTATTCACTTGGCTTGTTCTACAAGGACACTCTGTTTTTATATAGTTTAATGTTATGTTTAATTAAGTTTTATGTTGTTTCTTTGTCTTTTAAATATCCAAATCATCTTAACTTCAGCAACAAACCTAAAGTTTTTTTTAAAAAATATACTGGATGCACTTCACTGGCTCACGTCTCACTTCCTGTCTGGTGCACGTAATTTATTTTCTTTAAAAAAAAATATTTATTTCATTCAATAAAAACAAAGAAAATATACACAAACAAACTTGAATGAGAGGGAGCAGATGGAAGAGAAAATCTGATAATTTCTGCCCCTTTTTACAACTAAAACAACTAAACTATAATGCATTCCACCAAGTGTCTTCCAGTCCCATTCCTTATCCAATGTTCAGATTTGATCACAGACAGTAGTTCATACCCACCCACCCATCATACTGGGCCTAACACATCCTTTAAATACCTTTAGTGACCTTGACTCTTTTACATCCCCGTCAAGGTCATTCCACAGTTTTACACCGTTTACAGAAATGCTCATTTCCTTTATTCTGGTTCTAAATCTTGTTTTTTTTTAAGACTTCAGTTCCTTTCAACGTATAACTTTACGAAAAGCCGGATGCGGCTTCTGGGAAAAGCTGACTTGATGCAGAAAGTTAACAGAGCTCCGCAGCTTCACCGGAGCCAGTGTGAACGCTCTAATTGGACTCATTTTTTTTTCATCTTTGCGGAAGCTGTACGGCGACAGGTGACATCCATTCTGGAGGTAGTGTGAATTACCAGTTAGCCTCTTTTTTGGCACCAATCTGCAGCACTGTCACAGTTAGCACTGTGACAGTGCTGCAGATTGACTGACTAACCCTACTCAGATTTAGAGAGACAGTGGCACTGTCTCTCTAAATCTGACTAGCCATGAGTTGCTCTGGTCAGAGGACTACTTCCTGTTTCTAGAGACTCTGCCCACTTTGAGTGATGTCACTAGTGGGTGTGGTCCTTACTGTAGATGACTACCTGATAGAGCACCACTTCAGAATGACTCACATATCCCTTAAAGATCTTTACAATGTTTGTAAAAAGCAGCATTTAGATCATCTACACACATTGTTACTAAATGCATATTTGTCCCATTATCAGATCAAACACGGATGCAGAGGTTACTTATGAGTTAAAAACTGCTTCTAAACAAAGAAACTTTACTGACTTGGAAAAGTTAGCCAGGTTTTGCACTACTTTAGCGATGAGGGTGAGCGTGCGTGACGTCTGCTCGTCCGGGTACTCCTGGGTGAGGTTGAAAAGTGACGGGGACATGATGGCAGGACACAGGAAGCGCAGGAAGAGAGAGCCGCTGATGAGGCGGTCAGCGATATCTTCTCGACCCCTCTCAGCACAACGCACTCTCCAGGAGGCAAAAACTTCCTTCAGCTCACGAGGGAACACACTGTGAAGAGACGGGGCGCACGTCAGCACCTGATGTCAACAGTGGACAGATTTTCCTCAGCTCGCTGTGAAAAAAATCTGCAGTCTCATTCATCTTTAATGAATTATTTTCTTTATTTATTTCTGCAGTAATTAAAGATTTACCAATGGGAGTTAACGATTTTGCAGAGTGCCAGTTCACAGCACATTCGAAGATTGGCTTGGTGGTCTGGCAGCACAGAAGGTGGTATTCTCATGGGGTCCACTTCGCAATTTTCCTCTGACTCATACAAGGCCCTTATGAACTCCCCTGCAAGTGACATTTTATTACTAACAAGCTCAGAGTTATTAGTGCAAAAATAAAACCTACTAACAATCAACTGTTGTAGAAAATGAAATCCAGTTTGGTTATAAAAATGTCTCAAGAATGAGCAGGAAGGAGGTGTTCTTTTTGGGGGGCTTGCAGGAAGCAGGATTCATCCAGGATTATAGATGGAGAAATGGGGAAAATTTAAATGACTTGAATAAAAAAATAAAAGGAACCCCTGCCTTATCGCACAAATGAAAAAAAAAGGATTATGTCTCAGTTTTAGGGCAAAAAGCACAAAAGGCTTCGTTCCCCTCATGACTTCATCTAAAACAATCTGAGCTGCTGAACTGTAAAGATAGTATACAATCAAACAACATAAATACTAAAACTAAGGACATTTGTGTTTAAACAACATTCTCCAGGTCACTCCTGTTTTGAGCTTTAACCAGTGGGTTTTAGCACACAGCCAGATTTCCTATGTTGAGGTGAAAGCCGGAGTTTTTCCAGCATCACAAAGTAGAAACTCTTTTAGTGTCACCATGGTAACGGAGCAGGTGACAGGCTAGAGTTTTTCCTTTAACTGTGTCTGAAAAGCATAATTTGTTCACTGATTCTGTTCTAACAATCTCAGGTAGAAGAATCAGACTGAATCAACATTTAGACCTCGTCATAGTTCAGATCCCGCCCTCATCTTCAGAACCAATCAGCACACAGCGCTGAGATCAGATGTTCAGTTTAACCTCAATACCAGGTTTATTCAGGGACAGAATATTTTATACTTTTAATTATTAAACCATTTAAATAAACCATCTCTAGCCTGTTGGTGCAGATCTAAAGTAAAAACCATCCTGTTTAATGAGAAATCTGTTTGATCTTCACATGATTCTCAGCATCAGAAATATGACAAAAAGTTTGTACCTTTGGGTACACTTACAATCCCTAGATAACTAAGGCAACATAAAGAGAATTTAAAGAAACACGTGGGTTGTTAAAACCATCAGAACTGGAGACAGTCCAGAGTTTCTGATTAAACTTTGATCAGTCCATAGAGCCTCTGAACATCAGAGAAGATTGAATAAATATTTATGTGATCAGTCAAAGTGATCTATGGTACAGAACGCTCAGATGGTTCTGACCCGACCCAAACAGAAGCAGGTTTTACTGAAACCTCCCTCTCTGGCTCTAACTGCTAATAATAAATGTTACATGTTCTAATAAATCATGTTGAACTCTGATTCCTGCAAAAACAGCCTTTATGAATCTAGGTATGACAAAGTTAATTAGCTGAGTTGTAATTTGTCATTTCATTGCGTCGTTCTGACTCACCGATAGCATCTTTGAGGTACTTATGTCCGATCAGTTTGAGGTACTCTTCTATGGCTTTGGTGGCCAGAGTGTTCTCTCTGAATATAAGGTGTTCTCGGTCGATGAATCTGTCTACCTCACACATCGCCATGTCAGACAGGAAATCCTGCAGAAAGAAACAAGACAAACAGTAACTCTGATTAAAAGCAACGCTGAGTTCAGATATTCACAGTGAGGGTAAAGAAATGACGACCCGTACCTTTGCTTTCCCTGTGCTCTGCAAAATGTGCACCAGAGCACAGGCCACCTCCTCTTTGCTCTTCACGCTCAGCACAGGCTCCAGCACTGCACATAAGGTGCGGTAGTTGTTGGTGACATACTCTGCAAACTCCTTGTACAGCTCCATAGGCAGGATGTTCATGGTCTGGAAGCGGGATTTGAGGCGAAGCGATGCGTTGATGATCTTCCCTCCTCCAACACCAGCTCCCTTTGTGAGGACGCTGGGCTGGATGACCGGGTACCACTGCTCCACAAACTGACGTCCAGTGATGCTTGAGATGGGGATGCTGACGAGTCCCAAGTATGTGCTTTTTTCCTGTAGGACATGAAAAAAAGACTGGGGAAGTCAGACGTATTTCAGGTAATTTATCTTGATAATCCTATCATACATGATTATTAAAGATATAAATTGTTTGATGGGACTTGTTTCTTATCTGAGGATGTTTTAAATTGCAGTTTATGCGATGTCTCCTCATATCCCTGATGTTTGTGAAAGCATAGCACTGCCTGCTGTTTCCTGAGTTATGATTTTTTTAGAAGGATAAGTAAGTAAATAATGAGGTACCAGACCTGCTTTGGTGAATAAACACATTTCTGACATTTTTTACTTAATTAAATTAAATTTCTATCCGTCAGTGAATGTTTGGTTCCTCTTTGAGTCTCCGGTTGTTTTGCTGCTCCTTTTTCCTTCTCATGCTCTCAGATTTTGACTTTCCCACAAAGAAACATGCAGAAATATGACATTTATCTTATTAATATAAAAAAAGAGTCAAAACAACAGTAGAATCTCTCCTACTGAAGTGAAAACAACACTAGAATTAGTATCAGTATTTGGTTGAAATATTCATATGTTGCCATCTATTTGTTGGAGGAATTTGAAGCAAAGAAAAGTTAAAAACAATTACCATGAAGCACATTTCCATTACCTCGTTTAACAGAAAAGAGATGGTGATAGGAGCTATGACTTATAAATAATGGAAGAAGAAGAAAAAAGGTCCTTTTCCATGAATGAGAGAAAATTTGAAGAAAAAACAAAAAACAAAACAAGATTTTTGACTAAAGAAGGACCGATTCTGGTCCAAATAACATAAAACTCTGATCCCAATTTCTCTCAAAGAACTATAATAAATAAAGTATACTCTATTTGTACATATTTCCTGATGAACTTGAAAATCATGACTCTGGAAGCAAAACCCTCCTCTTGGAAGATGTGTTGTTGCTAACAGGAACTAGCACTCGGATATAGTGAGCGACTGATCATTGAGCAGATCATGCTGAATATTCCAATCAGCAGCTGATATTTTAGTCAATCTCTAATTCTAATTAGTTTGAACACTTTCTTTAGTGTTTTTTTTCTAAATACACGCAACAGAAGCTGCACTACTGAGTTTTTGCAGATGGCACCTAGAGGCAGAAAAATGTACTGCCGCTTAAACCGTGCCTCCTAATTCTGAGTTTACAGCTGAATTAGTAACACCTTCGTTCATGAACGTGCACCTCTAGCTGACACCTTGTTTTACAATGATCATTATCACATTAGGCTGTTTATTCATCAACAGATTTATTTTAAAGACTTACTTGTCCATAAGAAATGTCGCTTGCACTGCACCAGTCCAGGTACTTCCACAAACACTGTGACTGACATCTGCACGTAGGCAGATGCCCAACGCTATTGGCTAATGCTGACCAGTTCTAATGGCGTGGGGCTCTATGGGAGTGGGCTTAGCTAAATAAAACAATGTTTTGTCTTATCTTATATCACAGAACAGGGTCAGACTATCACTGATATGAATTTCTAAAAAAAATGATACATAATTCCTGAAAAGGGGGAAAACTCCAGTCATTTGAACATTTGTACAGTATTTTATTGTTTTATTAATGTTACCTTTGAATTTGTTTGCTCCAACTTGCCTGTAACTTTGCTGCTTTCATAACTATAGTTATGAAAGCAGCAAATTGGAGAGCCGTTCGTGACTGGGCTGGGGTGCGGCCGAACGATGGCCGCCCCTCTCCAATCTCGCACCGCACGTTTGTTGGGGAACGTGGTGCTAAATGACTTGCAGACGACCTGATTCTGGGTCAGGGTTTCGTGCGTAGCAGAGCAGCTACCTCGCTGCGATCTATTGAAAGTCAGCCCTCGACCGAACGATAGGATTGGACAATCCAGCTGTCTGTCTGCCGCATTTCCTCACTGCTTGGATTGGCATTAATCCGCCCGGACACATTTTGGGGCAGAACATCCCGGAAGTGAAAGTGAAAGTAGAAGTAGGACAGAGAGCTGAGTTACTGTTTCCATTTAAATACCAAAGTCCCCCACAAAAAAACACATTTTCAGCTAGCAGAAAACTAAAAACGTTTGGAGGTGAAAAGAGGAAAAGCTGGGGGAACATGTCTACGGCTGAAGTTAGACTCTGCATTGTTATCGTCGCAAAACGGAGTCCCATGTCCGCGGGAAGGCTGGCTTATGGATTTTACCCGACGGGAGGGGTGAGTGCACCGAGTCGTGTTTTTGTAAACTAGTTATAGCGAGACCTCGTTTGTTTACCTGGCTACTGAGTATGGCTTTAAAAACACTAAGTAGTTAGTTAAGCGAACCGTCAGCTTAAACCAGTGTAGTAACCTCCTGCTCACTTCCAAACATTTGACCAGCACTCCCCCATACACACTTTACAAGATAAGCGCATCACATGGAAATGGGAGGGACGTTTACTGACCATAGGACACGTGACTCTCACAGTAATCCTTGGTTACATATGATTTAATTATTAAACACTCAAAAGTATCAGAAATTTGTAACATTAATGATTCGTAGGTACCAGGAATTTGTTCAAATGTCAAAGGTCTCCATCCGGGCATTGGGGGTGAGAGAACACGGCTGGGACATAGAAGGGGGTGCGCGGCAAAAAAAGTTTGGGAACTGCTGCTATAAACCAATCAAATAAAGTGAATATTTAAGCAAAGCTTCAGACTGAAGAAAACGATCTGCTCTGAGCCACTGCCCTGCAGATCAGCCCGTCACCTTGCGTCTCTTCTTGTCCGTCTCCTTGTACAGATGAAGGCGTAGGTTGCGAACAGCTGGCAGGTTGTTGAACTCAAAGTGCTCGCCCCAGAAAACGGTGTCGGTGCGGGGCTTGCTGGTGGTGCGTGCGTACAGCATGTCGTCCAGGCAAAGTTCGCAGTAGTAGCGCTTCTTAGCCGGAAGTTCTCGGGCCTCGATGATCCACAGTTTGAGCACATTGTCCACCCTCCGACTGTTGTCCTACACGAAGATAAGGTCAGGTCAAATAAGCGTAGCTGCATTTGCAACAGCCTTTAAAAATCTTTGCAGACAGAGGAGGACTCATTTAAAACTGTAAAAAAGAACATTTCAAGGACAGGGGAGCAGAGATAGAGAGTGTGGATATCGGGCGACAGCAGGTCATCCTGCAGGGGAACAGAGTAAATGACAGGAAAGAAATGACTGCTGACATGATGATTTGGCTACTGTGAAGAGCAGGCTGGAGTTGGTATGTTGCTGTAAAGTCTCAACTTGAACACAGAGGCAGAAACCAGCATGACAGACACACAAAAGAAAAATGACAGGAAAGAAAAAGGATTCATCGACTTAAGAACAAAAACCCCCACAATGCACATGTGCAGCAAAGACAGGAGACACAAAATGGTACGAATGTTCCTGTAGGCGCCGACGCTTTCTAATCATGATCACAAAGCCTGAGTTATATTTGACAACTCCCACGGGAGGAGAGAGAGCCGAGCCGAGGCGAATGATCGATTCAGCTGGACTGAAAACTTTGTTGTTAGCTTCCTGTTCGCCTCAGATCACTCAACTTCTAATTTTAACTTCCCAATGCGCTATCATCATCAGAATCTATGGTTCTTGGGTTTATTGTTTGTTTGCCTTTTTTAAAGCTGCTGCCAAACACAAGTCGTAATTAATTCCAAACCTGAGAGTTTGAATGTGCTGAGCATCTGGTGCCTCAGTTTGCCAGAGAACAAACAGCGCAGCAGCACCAGCAGGAGCTGGGCTTCTCCGCTTTGACGTCAGGCTACGACCTTCGTTTTTTCTCTTATCTCGATTTTACCACAAAAAGATTATTAAAGCAGCAAATCAGGGTGGAGTGGCTGCTCTGCTTTAGCATGAGAAAAAATATGATCAATGATAAAGAGACTTAAAAGATCCAGTAAGTCAGGAAGAATAATGACCCTTCTTGTCTCTGTGGTCAGCCTTATCTCTGTCAGTACATCTGGTCTGAGATGAACAGTTTGAGATGTTAAGAGGAGGGGAGGAGGGTATTTCAGAGACACACTCCGTTAGGAGCTCCATGAGTCAGCCAGGATCCCCGCGGCCCGAGCATCTGGACCGGGAGTCCAGCTCACGTGATGCTTCATCCCAGACTGATGTCATCTGTCTCCAGTCCCTGGTTGGTATCAGAGCCGTGTGTCTCACATGACTGCTCACTTTTATTAACACAGACGGGGATTATGGGACAACTTCACCACCAAACCTGGGTGAAAGCTACTGGTGTTAACTGGTGCCAACATGGAGATTAGTTCAACTAAAGATATGAGGATGAAAACAAAACTCTAGAGATGAAGAGGGAACAAAATGACAGCTTTTCATCTGTAAAACAAGGACTCAGATATCAACTGTCAACTGTTTATTTCTGAAATTTATTCATAAGACTGCTTCAAGTTTGAGTCTCCAAACTGCAATAGTTGAGATACTGAACATTATTAAAAAAAACATGTAAAAAATTTAATTTATATTTTAGTAGTTTATTAAATTTCATTTTAAAATAATTACTTATTACATTTTTAAAAATTAAACATTACTTTAAAATGTATTTCTATAATTTTTTATTTAACTGAATTGATTCGTTTGATGACTTTTTGACACTTTTATCTTTACTTCAAAGATTACTTGTGTGATAAAAACTGCACAAATTGAATTTTTTGACCTTGAACATTACTTTGGATGCACAATTAGATGTTGGGAGTAAAAATGTTTTGAGGATACAATAAGCTGTTCAGCGTGTTGTTTTCCTACAGCATCACATTTATTCCTAATCCACCTATTTTAAAGGAACATTTTCATCTGTAACAGACTGTAACTAAACTCATTCATTCTTCTCTCCTCCTTTAAGAAATTCAATCATGAGTACAGGATTCCTCTGGTTGCTTTTAGCCACCTGTTTTTCCAGCACTTGTCACCATTTCTCACTGTTCTCTACTGGATTTGGTGTCATTTGTTCTAAAAATGCTGAATTTGACTGTTTGTTTTGTGTTTCTGTGCTGCTCTTGTAATAATAATTTGTCCTTTATTGACCTTTGGGAAATTTTATCTCTGCATTTGACCCATCCTCATTGTTCGAGGAGCAGCGGGCTGCCATTTCAGAATGGCACCCAGGAGGACGTTGGAGGTTCAGTATTATGCCCAAGGAAACCTCGACACATGGCCAGGCCGGGGTTTGAACCCACACTCTCTGACATGGGAGGCGAGCTCCCTTGCCACTGCTCCACAGTCACGCTGCCTCTTGACCAGGTTGTCATTGAAAATGAGAGTTGGTTCTCAATTGATCTACTGGATAAAATTAAGGTCAATAATAATCAGAAGTGAGTCTTTGTCTAAAAATGAATACTTACTTCCTGTCTCTGCCACTGTAGCTAACTTCCTGTGTTTGGAGAGGTTTTCATTCTTCAGGGCTGATGAGCTAACAGCTGGTCTGAGTGCGATCAGAACTAAAGTATATTACTGTCGTCTTAAACAAGCACACATTTCCTACGTTTTATATACTCATGTGATTTTATTGAGTTAAATTTAGCTGCTGATGATATTTATGTATCATCATCATCATCATCATCATCATCATCATCAAAATGTTGGTCGATCAGGCAGGAATTTATGAATCCCTGTGAAGTTTAAAAAGTTGGAGCTGATTTTGGACAGCAGCCACGCTTAGATCTTGGCTGTACTCAGACTAGCCATTAGCTCATCAGTCCAGAAGGATAACAAGTCAATTTCTCCAAACTGAGGCTGTTCAGGAAGCAATCTACAGCATAGTTTTGTTTCATTGTATTCTGCTTATCTGGGTCTGGGTTTCTGGGGCAGCATCTTCAGCAAAGAATGCAATAAATTCCAAACTGTCCTCTTCCCAGTCACTTCCACCAGCTCCTCTGCTGGGATCCCAAGGCATTGGCCAGCCTCGTCTCACTGGGTCAAGGGGGCAGCATCCACTGCAGGGAAGCCCAGACTGTCCTCAGTGGGACCTCAATGTGTTCTCAGGTCAGCCTAGAGTTCTAGTCCCTCCAGGGTGTCCTGGTTCAGCCAGGGGGCATCCTGCTGGCATGACATGGCTGAACAACCAGGAGGCGTCCTGACCAGATGAACCATCTCAGCGGTTCAAGTTCAACTCCCTCCTAGACACACCTCACCCTATTTTTTGGCCGTCTGTATTCACGATCTTGTGCTAAGCTGATGAGTAGTGTCAGAGGAGGATTGGGACATAGATACTTGTGTAAATTGAAATCTTTGCCTTCCAGTTCAGCTCCCTCTTCACTACAGTGGCTGGTTCAGCATCTTCATCACTGCAGACAATCCGCCTGTTGATCTCCTGCTTCCTCCCACTCTCACTCGTGAACAAGACCCCAACATACTTAAACTCCTCTACTTGAGGTTAAACCTCTCCCTCGACCTGCAGTAGGCGATCCACTCTCCAGTTTTCAGATTTAGAAATTCTGATCCTCATCGCACTCTAAGATAGCATTTATTTAAAACTTTTACACAAAAACACATGTTAAAATGGCTGAAATCCCTTTAAGGACGTAATAACAGCTTTATAAGTGCTGTTATCTTTACAGGAAAGACATGAAGTGCCTGGGAGGTCACTCGTGTTTATTTTAAGGGGAAACTGACAAGAAGATGGTCACTGTGCATCAAAACATCTAACCTGTTTGACTTAAAAGCCTCCAAATCAAGGACACGTGCCAATTACGATTAATTAAGAACAGTTACAGAAACCTGGACTCATGTTTGCCTTTTCCCTTTTTTCCTCACATGCATTCAGGTATCAGCCGCCACAGTCATGCTGGGCTGGTACACACCAACCCACTGTGCTCAGTTTACTGACATCACGTGACCCGATTAGCGGGTTTCGAACCAGCAACTGAGATCCTCCAGCCTGAATCGTTACCTTTAACACTGCAGAAGCTACAACGTCGTTCAGGACAGACACACACAGACATGAGGATGGAGTTCACACAGAGAAATGAAGCGGTGCGCTCTTATTGAAAACAAACAACAGAAGACGGGAGGAGAGAGAGAGACACACAGACAGAGGGATCATCCATCCCTTTTGATTTTTCCTTCCTCTACCGCATCCCTTTCTCTCCCCTCACCTTGTTGGGCTTGACAGCTCTCTGCAGGTTCTCGATCCATTTGTCTCTCTCTGCAGCTGAGCGACACGCAAAGCACTTGGTTCCTGATGCCGTTGTCACCTGAGGTTATAGCCAACGGTACCACAGCCATTAGTCACCATGGAGACAGCAACTAAGGCGCCAAAACAATGTCTGTATTCACTCTCAGCCTCTGTCAGTTTCCATTAATGAAAAAGTGATGGAAAACTTAATAAATCTAAGGTTCATATCCTTGTTCAGTTTTACTTCTGATAAAAAAACAACAC
This sequence comes from Callopanchax toddi, assembly GCA_006937965.1. Lineage (NCBI taxonomy): Eukaryota > Metazoa > Chordata > Actinopteri > Cyprinodontiformes > Nothobranchiidae > Callopanchax > Callopanchax toddi. The sequence continues at coordinate 941,296 of SSNR01000110.1, read as the reverse complement.
ATTTGTCTTTAATCTCCTGTCAGGTTGGAGTACTCCTGGTGCCTCTAACAGGGTTTCTGTATTTGATGTGTGAGTGTGCTGCTGTTTGTCCTCCGTGCAGCTCGGCTCTCACCTCAAAGCAGTACTCCTGTCCCAGGATGCTGGAGTGGACAGGTTTGATGATGGCGTCCTCGTCCAGGGTGAGGTCCAGTGCTTCGGCAGCGCTGCTGGGAGACAGCAAGGATTCATGGGAGTGGGACTCTTTGAAGCTCTGCATCAAACGGGTCCTGGGAGAGAGACGGTTAGTTAGATGTGGGTGATGAGTTTCTTTAAAGGCAGTTTAGGATTCATCACAAGAAACTACAAGGAATCTCTTCATCTTCGAGTCTGAATGTTGGTTCTAAAATGCTGTGGCTCCAAAACATAACCTAGTAGATTCATGTATAGACCACACAACACACTGGAACATTTACAGAAAAAATATAAAAGATTACATTCCTATCTTTTTTTATTCTGAAAATGTGTAAATTGCATCATAAAAATCAGTAAGTCAAAGATTTAAGAACAGTTTAAAACCGCTTCAGATTGAATTAAAATGTTGTGAAAGTGAAATTTGACATATTTCCTTCAAAGAAAATGAGAAGGACAAAACAAAACAAGCAACCCCCAAAACCATAGAATACAACTGTTCATGGTAGGAAAACATTTGATAACCCATAAAACACATACAACAAATTTTTACAACCAATGACAGAGCCCAGAACTCCAGAAGATATGGACATTTTGTAATTCCTAAAGTCAGAACGACTCGTAAAAGTTTTTGTGTGTCTGTACGTGGGGTGAAACTGTGGAACAGTCTGGATACTCACCACAAGAAATGTCTAAATATTCACCAGTTTAAACAATTATATAAACACAAGGTCTATAATCAATACATAGATAATGGGTTGTAATTGTACTCAGGGAATCTGCACTTTTGTTCATTGTGGTTATTCTTCATTGTTGACAAATTGTTATTTATTATCACTGTTGGTATTGTTGTATCATTGTGGTATTGATGATCGTTACCATTGTTGGTATTCCATATTGTTACTGTGATTGATCTAATGTCAATCACTCATTCACATTGAGTCACAATAGGTGATTTATTATTGTTGTCACTCATGTAAAGAATAGCAGTGAAGCTAGAAGGAAATGTTAGGGGTAAATGGGGGTGGGATTAAATAAGTTTTCTTCTTCCCACTCCCTTTCAAGCAACGACTATTGATCATTGCTCATTAATATTTTTTTTCTTTTTTTAGTTATTAATAGATGATATTGTTTATGAAGGATGTTGATGATGATGACCAGATATGATGATAATGTGATGGATGCATAATGTTGCTTGAAATAAATAAATAAATAAATAAATAAATAAATAAATAAATAAATAAATAAATAAATAAATAAATAAATAAATAAATAAATAAATAAATAAATAAATAAATAAATAAAATCTTCATCATCTCCTATTAATATTTTCCATGATGTTTTTCTTTTAGACATTTGCTTCTAACCAGACTGTAAACATAAAAACTTTTGATTTATTACTTTTCTTATTTTTGTTTTCTTTGAGTCTTTTCCCTCAGAGGACAGCAGGTCTCATGGAACTTTTCTGTCCTAAATTCCTAATGTCTCTCATTTTTAAAGTATTAAAACAGTGCTATGGTATTTTGTAAGATCCTCACTGGATGATCATGAATTTTAACAGGATCAAAACAGTGTTTTTATGGTTAAACAGAAAACGGTGATGTTGACCCAAAGCTTTAGTCTGAAGCATTTCATCATTTCTGTCCCGCTTCATCCTCCACTGAGGGTCATAGGGAGCTGGTGCCTATCTCCAGCAGTCGAGGGGTGGGGGACGCTCTGGACGGGTCACCAGTCCATCACAGGGTGACACAGAGACAAATGAGACACACAATCAGTCACACCTTCATTCTCACCACCTTTATTTTGTCTTTGAATGATCTCAGACATCTCCTTCTCAACACCTGATCACCTGACCAGTCTTCTCAGTTTATAACCTGTTCCTGTTTTTGCCTCTGGTCCTACTAGTCAGCTCGATGTTTCTCCTCTTGCTTTTGGATGATTTTTAGTTTGTTTTATGTTTATTGTTGGATTATTTGCTTCAGCAGCACTTTGATTATTAAATAAAGATTTTTACTTTTGTCAACTATTTGCTTCCAGTCCATCTTTTATCATGGTTTGTGATAAAGATGTACTCCATCACCCTAAACATTGTAAATCTTCTTGATCTTATTTAACAGACAGGTGTGGGATGAGGAGCGTAAAAAACTAAAATAGTTGCTCAGATGTCATGCTTTTATTTTGAAAACCTCAAACCAGGATGAATTTAATCAGCTTAAAAACCAAATTGCTCAGATATTTTCTCCTTCCTTTGCATTTTTCATTTTCATTCTAATGGTTTTCAACATCATCATCAATCATGACACACGCATATAGAAACATCTCCCTCTGACTACCACACACACGCACGTACACACACAACACACAGAAGCAGCTGACAGTCACACATCTACTTCGACAAACATTTGATGATACAATGAGTCTAACCGGAGCGTGAGGAGCGCTGGCCGGGTGTGACGAAGACCCCCAGGAAAAACTAAATCCTCGACTGTTGGATCTTCTCGTTACCTTTAGTCTATTCAATCATAATGTTCATCAGCAGAACACTCATCACAGATCCATGGAGGGAAAAACGCAGAGTGAGGGAGAGATAAAAATAGACCCAACAGAATGAGTCAGATTGAAGGGAGCACAGAGGAGAGAACAAGTGGGGGAAGGCATGAGAAAACAGAGGGGAGAGGGCAAGAAAAAGACCCCTCAGAAGAAATCCTGTTGGGGATGCAAACAGTGGATCCTTCAGAGAGGAAGGTGTGAGAGTATGGATTAGAGGAAAGATGTGTGAAGGTCGGGGAGCACGAAGGGATTGAGGAGTCAGCAGGAGGGAAAACAAGGTCCAACACAACTCTCACAAAACACAGGGTTCCTACAGCTTCACTACGATCAAAGTGACTGGTCAAGAGTTTTACACGCTTTGCAATGGTGAAGATTAACACACCCATGGACAAAACATAGATAATCAAAACAATCGTTTCACTTCTTTGTCTCAGAAATGTTTTTGGTATACTTTGCAACTTTTTGCAATCTGTTCCTTGAGCCAGTATGTGCTACATAACCCTTTCCAGGGTTAATTTCAAGTTTCATAAGCAGATTTCTTGTTAAAACAGCATGAATTCTCATCTGTCTCTGTAGCGATTAAAAGAGGAAAGTCAAGAACTTTGAGCTACTGTTTTGACCCAGGAGTTTTTTGTTGTTTTTTTTACACAGGAAATCCAGAGCCACCTGGGACTTTTGCTCGCTCATCTGAGTTCTAGAAAAATAACATGCAAAAGTCTGTATCACTGCAAGTTTCCCCATATAAACAGAAATAAACGCCTTAAAGCTGCAGATGTTCAACAGTTTCTCTGAAGGAAAACCAGACATTGTGCAAACTGATATTTTCCCACGAGACACGAAGCTGATGTTCTCAAAGCTCCTGTTTTTTTATGTATTTATTTTTGTTCTGTTTCATTCAGAGTTTTTCCAAATGAATAAATTATGTGGAGGTGTGACTTAGCAGACACTTTCGTCAGAAAAGGTTTTCCAGCTGGAGCGCTCCCTGAGGAGTCCACATTAGCCCTCTGATTAGATCCTACAGATGAACTCCTCACATCAAGTTCTGTCCAGCAGGAGCAGACAGAAGGGGCTAAATTAGAGCTGGATTCATTTATCCAGTAACTAAAATGTTATCTCATTCATTTAAACAAGGCTCTGCAACCTGCAGCTCTGGATCTTCAGCTCCTCTGAAGCGCCTGCTTTGACTAAAAAACATCATGAACCTGAGTAATGTTTTTATTAAAGTTGACAAGAGAAAATGGTAAGTTTATTAGTTTTACCATCCACATTGTTCGGGACTGAGCCCTAAAAATTTAAAAGAAAAAAGTCAAATTAGGATATAAACTCTTTGTTTTAAGGTTCAAGTCAAGTTTCTTTTGCAATCTAGATTTAGTAAAAGAGATATTGATTTAAACTCCAGATAACTGTCTGATTTTTTAAAACTTTATTTCATATTTATTTGAAAAATGTAAATATTTCAGGGGCGTGACTGATTTCATCGACCAGAGTACAAACTATTTTAGTTACTGTAATTTGGACAAAATCTGTAAATAAAATAAACACATTTCTAGTTCTGTATTTGAATGAAAAAAGAAGTCTTTAATTAAATCTCCGAACCCTCTGACAAATAAAAAGTCACCATGATGCAGAATATTTGCATTAAAACACATTAGCCTCACGCCCCCGGGGCTGCTGGGAAATCTCTGCTACGTACATGACACAGAGGAGGTATAATTAAACAAATCTCCCACTGACTCATGGTCTGTACAGCCAGCATATGATTGTATGCTGGTTGCCATGGTGACAGAGGGGCTGTGTCTGCATCACCCTGGAAGAGAAGCTGTGATGATGCTGAGCTTCAAATGAGTGAAATAAACTGAACTCTTAGAAAAGATGGATGAAAAATGGACAGCAGAGAGAAGAAATACAGACGTAGAAAAATAGATGCATCATGATAGGTAAGAAAAAGCACAGGAATTCAAAAAAAAGATTTTATAAATGAATGTGATTCAGTAAAGGTAATAGTTACAAGTAGGATTTAATTTTATTTATATCTAAAGAAAAAATATTAAAAACAAACAGAATTTACACATTAACTCAAAACAAATTTGAATGAAACCGAGTAGAGAGAAGAAAATATCTGGAATTTTTTTACTAAATAAAATGATTTATAATCATTTTTATCACATTCCCATTCTAACTCTCAAACTTTAATCACAGCTTAATGTACATTTTCATAAGTACTTTATAACCTTGATTTAATACATTTTTTATTCATCATGATTCTTTGATTTCCTTGTTATGGATGTTCTATCAATGTAAACCATTTGCAGAAATACTGAATTCCTTCACTTTGGTTTTACATCCAAGTTTCAGTTCCTTTCAAATGAAAACTACTTTCTTTTTCAAACATTTTCTGAATGTTTGTTCACAAGGTGTTTTATTAGCTTTGAACATTGGTTGTAAAATTTTCCAATTGACTAAATCATGAAATGCCAGTCCTTTATATTTGATAAAGGATTAGAGGGATCTCTACTGCGAGTGTTACTGACAATTCTCAATGCTCTTGTTTCTAAAACAAACAAAGGATGTGTTTACTCCATTTACTAAAAATGTGACTTTATATCTCGGCAATTTTACTTTGTAAATGTTCCAGACAGACGTGTACGTCATTGTGATTCAGTCGAGCACCATACTGCGCTCCATTCTGGGATTTTAAAGGTGGAATTGGACGAAAATCAACATTTCTCTGTGAGTGAGAACACGTGTCGAAGTACCTGAAGTAATAACCAGCTAAAACGCTTTGACACGTCAAAGCTCTGCCACAGGCTAAAAATAGCTTCCTGATTTTTAAACTTCAAGATGCCAAGACTTACGTATAAGTAGGTAATCATTAACTTGGCTTCAGAAAAATACGAGGTCATCTACAAACACTCCACTGTATTGAGAGTCTTGTTTTCTGGCTCAGCTCTCTCTCCATCACAACAGACCGGTTCAGCGTCTTTATCACCGCAGACGCTGCTCCAATCCTCCTGATGATCTTCTGCTGCTTCCTTCCATCACTTGTGAAAGAGACCAGAGATACTTCAACTCCTCCACTTAAGGGTAGGACTCACCCCCTCAGAGTTAGCAAGTCCACACCTTCCAAACCATGGCTGTGAAAGAAATTCTAAAGAAGGTTATGAACAGAACCGGTCACTGAAGGAGTCCAACCTTCACTGGGAAACAGGTCTGACTTACTGCTGATTACATGGACAAGCTTCAGGCTCAACAAAAGTTCATCCACCCCATGCTCCTGGAGCGCCCCCACAGGGTGCCCTGGGGACACACCACATTGACCCTCCTCTCCAGGACCCTGGAGGAGACCGTCTCAGGGAGGCTGAGGAGTGTGATCCCCCAATAGTTGGAACACACCCTCTGGTCCCCTTTTCCAAAATGAGGACCACCATCCTGGTCTATACTTGAACTGCAGCTGAAAGTTATAATCCTCTCAGAATGTGGCCATGAACACAAACTCCAACCTTTAAAAATGTATTAAAAATCTAATCATGGTTTGCAAACATTTTCTGACACTGAAGAGTAAAAAGTAAGATTTCTCCACCTCACCAGCATGATTCATCTTATAAAACTTTCCTCTGAGTGACTCAGTTTGTTCCCCTTTATGACTAACATCATCCCTCCCATTCACTCACTCAGCCTTCTTCTTTTAAAATATCTAGATTGTAAATGTAGTGTAGATGGAGAAACTTTTAGTAAGATGATCTATTCCAAGTACCAAGAATGATTAGAACAGGTAAAGATTACACAGCAGACACAAACACACCCAAACAAAACAATCGCACGTTCTCACTGACCTGTCTTGGTCGGCACTGCGGAAGCGGGGGAGGATCATGTGGCGGAAACTGCTAGTTCGGTCCAGCTTCGGCTGACTCTTGGCCCTCTTGATTGAACCCTTCAACCTTTTACTGAGGAAACTCTGGAGTGTGAAGGAGGAGGCGGAGAGTGGCGACGAGGACAAACAGATGGAGAAGGAGAGGGAGGACGAGTGTGGCGCAAACGTGTGGGAAAAGATGAGCGATTGAGCGGCGAGGGACACAGTCAGGTGTGGTTTGGGATAATCAATGGATGAACATGAGATCCGAAATCAAAAGGAGACAAACAGTAAGATGAGACACATGATGTGTGAGGGCGAAAGCACACGGTTTAATATTATTAATGTGGAACCATGAAGCTGCACACTGGCTACAGAGACGTGCAGTGCCTCAACACATCCTACAGTGGGCAGTGGCGCGCCGTGCAGAAGCCTCACATGATGCAGTTTGAGCTTCATTTCAGAATAAATCACAAATCTGAAAACCTGGAACAGAAATCTCTTCATTCATAAAGTTTTGATTTGAAGTCATGGCGCTGCTGCACTATGAACTGCACATTTAGAGCAGACTGTAAAACAAATGATACAGAAAATAAGGAAACACTGGACATCATTTAGATTTTAACTTTAGCAATTTTTGTGTTTTTTGCTGAAGTTTCAAGGAAATATGTGTGTTGTTAACTCGTTAATTGTGGCTGTAATCAGCACCTTAATGTCCTTTATTTACTAAACCATATTCAGTAAAATCACATTAAAAATCCATCATATTTAGTTTGCATGCTCAAGTGGGAGTGTTTTTACACAATACATAGGAAGAGCTAATTAGGAAAAATAAATGCAGCTTCAGTAGGTTTGGAGGACCATTCAATCCCTGAGAGAGCTGCAGATCTAAAAGATTTAAACCCTGATCATGTTTTACAAAAATATGTTGCAGTTCTTTAACTTGCTGTAATAAAAATAGGTAAAGATCAAAGACAAACAGACCCTAAAAGCATACAGACGTCATCATGCTGCAAATCTTTCAGACAAACTGATTTTCTATGTAATAAAACTATCATTTCATTTTCAGCCAGAGAGGTTCAACACTTCTGAACAATTTTGTGATTTTAACCATAAAAGTCAATTAAAAGTCTCAAAGTCATAAAATGTCCCTGAAGCGTGACTGTGTTGTTCTTCATGCACCCTGAGGAGTCATGTTGGTATCATTTATATACCTATCACATAACGGCATTATGCAGTGGGAGAGTGACTGCAGGGAAATGGCACCTTGTCATCTGGCGTGAGCCAAGCAGCTCTGAGGCCTGTCTTGAGGACGTGACTAAAGGCTTGGCTCCATCTGCTGGTCCCAAGCTATTAGCCTGCATGACTAAATCCGGTTTGATTAGCTGCTGTGTCTGACATGTTAGGTCTCAAAAAGTCAAAGAAAAAAAGCCTGAACCACAAAAAAACTCTACCACGCCTGCATGGATCTGATTCAGGTCTATCTGGATAAAAGCAGGAGGATCTGACTAGATAGTTGATTAATTACGTCTTGGGTTGTGGAGATAAATATACCACAGATATTTAAGTTCTGAAATGAGGTAGCTATTTTCCATTTCCACAACTCTAAAGTTTAAAGCTTTTTGATTCCACTACAATCATAAATCTTATGCTCTTAGCTGGAGCTGCTGTTTTGTAGCTTGCCCCATTTATGCTGTTTTGTCCTCATTTCTCCTTGTTCCTCTTTGGAACAGAAATGTCATGTGAAAAGAAACAAGAGCCAACAAAAGATCCTCGAAAAAAGCTTTTATCTCTTGTTTTAGAAAAGACTATGCCTGCAAGACTAAAGTCAGGGATCAAAAGACTTCCCAGGTCGTTAACGCCACAACTAACACGGTCGGAGGCCTTCATCTAAATGAAACGCTTTAGGAAGAGCGTGCACGTGAAGCTATTTTTAGGGAAAGATGCTGTAAATCTCCCCCACTTGGTCGTTGATTTAAGCCAGTATTATAGCTGCTTTGTAAAGGAGAACAATTTTTCTTTTTTAATAGTTTGTGAGTGTCACACGATTTAAAGTTAAAAGGTCAAAAGGTTGTCTGTAACTGTTGTCAACGTCAGACACCAATACTCATCTCTTCATTTATTAATTTAGAAAACAAAATGTTTTTGCAGAAACACTTACATCTAACCAAAATAACCTCTGTCCTCCAAATCCAAACTGGGGGGTTGTGTGCCATCTAATAGATTATAAAGTTTGAGACTAAACTGTCTCAAAATGATCCTGATGGAATTCTCCAAAAACAAATTTCCTCTCATAAAAGCTGCTGAGTTGTTGCAGGCTTCTGGAAGCCACCTGGAGCCTGTCTCAGTTAAGTTTCTGTGATATTCAGAAAGTGTTGAAAAATAGGAGACTAATTTGGGAGGAGCTGGAGACTCATGAAACTAAACTGTGTCTGACTGGAAACAAAAAGGAGAATCTGACATCCTGGGTGGCAAAAATACAAGACACTTTGCAATTTATTAGCAAAAAATAAAATAAAATATATATATTCCCACAAATGTCAGTTTACTTGCAGTTTTAACAAATGCAAAAGTGTCAAATATACCAAATCTGTTTGGTTCCAGCTTAAAGTGAGCATATTTTCTATTTGTATCTCTAACTATTCTCCACCAGTCACAGCCCAGTGAGATACTGGTTTTAGTTCTAAAGCAGGGGTGCACAACCTTGAAGGCCACCATGTTGCTTGTTTAGAGGTTTCTCTGCTTCAACACACCTGATTTCAGTCAGTGGGTGATTAACGGACTTTTGCAGAGCTTGATGACATGCAGAACTGCTGATTCAATCATTGAATCAGGTGTGTTGGAACAAAAAACACTCAAACATGTTGGATACCGGCCCTCCAAGACCAGGATTGGGTGCCCTTGTTCTAAAGGGAACTAAAGCAGGTGCTCATTTATAAAACTTGCTTATGCAAAAAACAAGCATGAACATTGCGTAAGACACTTTTTATGGAAACTTTAGGATTTATAAAAGAAAACTTGATGGAAAAATGTGATAACTTTAAGCAAACTCTGGACCTTGTGTAAGAACATTTTGGAAACAGGAAACCTGGCAGAGCAGCTGGTGAGATGGAAAACGGTGGATTTAAGACACAAGTTAGGACTTGTAGACCCACACACACACACACACACACACACACACACACACACACACACACACACACGCACACGCACGCACGCATGCACGCACACACACACACACACACACAACCCATCCTGTCTCTGAACAGAATAAAAATGAAAATCTGACTGAAAATATGTCACATTTTAGAATCATATCACATTATGTTCATACAGACGTCTTCAGATACCAACTGCACTTATTGGTGCATTATTTGTGACACTTGTGCGTAATGCACTGCTCAGTCAGTATATGACAGACTCTGATGGATGGGGAGAGTTTTTAGAGATTTCTAGATGATGACTGGTTGATTGATCAGCTGATAGATTTTCTAGATCATCCTATGGATCTATGTGCTGAACTGGACCCAGTGTTAGATCAACAGAACCATCAGAACCAGTAAAACCCGGTGTCACCACTGCAGCTTCTGACCGTTCTCGGTTTCCCTTCAACCAGTGAATTATCCAACAGGTTGACTATGTGTTTGATAGGATGAACAACGTGACGTGTCTTCCCCTTTGGATTCAATTAAATGTTGTCGTTAAACGTTTCTCTCTTAGATCCTGTGATCTCTCTGTCAGACTGACAGCGTTCACCTGCAGCAGGTCTCTGACTCTCGGAGCACTTCCGTGTCTCCGTGATCCGTCAACATTTGATCACTTAATAAAACATTTTTCCATCCCTTCACCACAAGCACCTCGAGTTTCAGCCTCTGTGAAATTAAGTTTTCTAAACCTCTCTGTTAACTTGTCATGATTTACTGTTAATGCCAGAAATCCACCATCTCATATGCAATTATTCATGAGGTGCTTTGACCATATATGGCAGAATGTGGCTGTGTAGGAGGAGGGTTCTGATCCACAAACAGCTGAGCACAGTTCTAGGTCTGAGAGCGATTTATAAAGCAGAATTGCGTGGATCTGGAGTTTTATAAATTGGAAATGGATTTTGCGTAAGTGAAATGTTTTTTGTTGAGCTTAAGAATGTTTTTAGTGAGGATTCTACACAAAGTTTTATAAATGAGCACCCTGAAATCCACTGAAACAATAGGATAAATAACAGAAACTCACACAAACTTAATAAAACATAAACTGATCCTTTCAATCCCATCGTGTTCATACGCTTCAGCTGCTGTGAATAAATAAACTGATTCTTTTCATCCACAGTCAGAAACCATTTGGCTGCTTTCTCAATCTTTAACTCCGATTGTTTCTAATAAAAAAAGACGTAAAAATAATCTGATTTAACAGTGACGGCACATTTTAATACCACACTGCTTCGCTGACATTTATGAATCAAGGCGTCGCATTTTACTACGAGTCACATCAGCTTTTAGAAGAAAGGCCTGCTATCACACGACTGGAACTCACGTCCTTTCTGGTTTTAATGTCTGTGGAAGATAAAACTTTTCTAACAGACGACGTTGACCATTTCATTAAATTCTCATTTGTTTTGTTATCTTTTATTGTGCAACTAATTACATTTTTAGACCACATTTTGAAGAGCAGTGATGTTAATTTATAATTAAAAATGAAAATCACAAATTAAAAACATCCTGAGATTAAAACTAAATTAACTGATGTATTAATTCTTTGTTCTGGTAAACTCACATTTCTTTATCACACTCGTACATTATTATTTGTGCCTAAACATTTACTTTTTACTGGTTTTTCCCTGTGCTGTTTGGCTTTGTACTTCATTATTATATTTTTTAGAATGTTATTATTTAATGTCCTAACCTTGTGACGTATACAGTATAATGAAATCTTAACAAACATAAAATAAATGAATGTGTCATTTAAACTCTTACATTCTGAGTCAAATGACGGATGGTGAAACAACCAGTCTGGTGAGGAAAGAAAACTTGATTTTTATTAATATTTAGGTTCTTTACAGAGATTTTTTTTCTAATGAACTAACAGGACTGAACATCCAAAAAGCAAAAGCAGTAAATGATTTGTCACACATCTGATTTGAGTTTGATCTCCTTTTTAACCTGCTGAGACCTGAGCCTTTATTACGTGTTCATTTTTAACTACAGAACGCAGAAACAAAAAGAAAAACAATGCTTCAGAACATCTAGTAAATAAAAACTAAAAAATGGATGTTTCACAAATAAAAATGTAAAACATATTCAAACCAAATCTCCCTAGATATTAATAACAGGTCTCAATTGAACACAATTACATTTTTAGTACAAAAATCCAAAGTCCACATGAACTCAGGGTTTTAGGAAGTTAAAAAGATCAAAGTCATATTTTCTACTGATTCCTGTTTCTTATTCATGTTTTATGTTTCTCAAACATCAAGACTTGCTCTTTTGCTTTTTCCACTATGGATTAGTTTGACTTCTTTTAAAATTCCCTCCTATTGACCTATAGGTTCAGTTTGGGTTTCTCGTCTCGTCGTCTTCCGCTTATCCGGGTCCGGGTCACGGGGGCAGCATCCCAATTAGGGAGTTTGGGTTTAATATTCCTCATTTCATTACTGACTAGTTGTTCTGCATGATATTTCCATAATTCACATAAACATTTGTTACACTACTGGCTTCTATCCTGTTCTTTTTATTACAGATTAGTTGTATGTTTTTATTCTATTTCTGTTTTGTTGTTGTTGTTTATTCAGACTGTGCACTACAGTGATCCCTCGTTTACCGTGGAAGTTACGTTTTAGCAATAACCTGCAAAAGGCAAAATCTGCAAAGTAGCAGTTTTATATTTTACAATTACTCCAGATGTTTTAGGCTGTAAAACTCCTCACTACACACGTTATACACGTTTCTGAGACAGGCATTAACATTTTCACACCTTTCTCTCCTGTTTAAACACCAGACCATCAGGACGGCAGAATAAATCATTTAATTGATGTATTGATCACGTCTGATGAACACAGTGTGTTTTGTCTTGGTAAAAAGCCTGCAGCTGCTGCGGTGCAGCACCGATCACCTGCTGAGAAGCTGCAAGTGAGCTTAGAGCTGCTCTGTGCTTCTCACCTCTTTCTAAAGCCAGTATCTCACTGTGCTGCATCTCTGAACAGGTTTCAGGAAGAGAGTTTCCAAAATGTTTCAAAATATCTGAAAGAGTTCTCAATTTTATCACGTGAGTTGTTGTGTTCAAGCAGTTCATCAGGAAAACGGTCTCCCAGAGTCATCGAGTCTTCTCACCGTAGTTTCTTAGAAAGCTTGATAAATGTGACAGAACTTTGAGAGGGGTTGGAGACAAATGAAACCAAGCTGAGACTGATGGGAGACTAAAAAAGGAGAATCTGACATTCTGAAAAGAAAAACTTTTAGAAAATAATGAGAAATAATTAAGACATTTTGGGACTGAAATGAAACAAGAAAATCTGAAGGACGTCTGCATGAATGTGGTGATTTGTTTGCAGTTTCAACAAAGTGCCGTACAAACCAATCAGATGTGATTCCAAATATAAATTTGTGTATTTCCTCATGATTTTGTGTTTCTAACAAGGCAAGACAAAAGTTGCAGCCCAGTGAGATGCTGGGTGTGATCACAATATCAAATCTTTGTGGTCAGTGTGAGAACAGCTTGTTTCTGTGCAACATACCTCAACAGGGGGCAGTGGTGCAATAAAAGTTCCTCCTGCTAGTGGACTCGAACCGGCAGCCCTCCAGTCTCCACCCCAGTACAAGTAGGGGGAAGAGGAGGAGGCAGCAGGCGAGTGGGGAAGGGTGAAGGACAGGGAGGGGGAGAGAGGCAGTGAGCGGGGCAACGGCGGGGTGCCGGAGGACATTTTCTTGGAGCTCTTTTGCTGCTGCTGCGGGCAAAAGGCGTTGGAGGGGGAGACTGCCAGGGACAGAGGGAAAGGGTGAGGCGGGGTGCCACTGACCCGTCTGCCACAGGTGTGCGATGGGCCGAGGGAGGGATGAGGGAGGAGGGACAGCGTGAGGGATGGAGGCAGCGAGCGAGGCCGAGGACAGGGAGGGTTACTCACGGATTGTCGGAAGGGTTGAAGGGGGGCAGTGGGAGGGACCTCCATGCTGGGTTGCTTCCCAGTGGCTATGCTCTTCCGCCGGGCGCGATGATCTGTAAGAAGAAGAGGAGATTCACAGGTGAGGTAACAACATCAGTGAAGGGGAAAAAACCCAGAGGTAATGTGAGGACAGGATGCTAAATTCAGAGAAAAAGGTAAAAGACAGATCTAGTGTCAAAGTAGCAGATACAGGAAATCATATTGTCAGTCTGCCTAAAGACATGAAGCAAAACAAGTGTTAGGCAGAGGTCAAAGGGTCAGACAGAAATAATACCATCAAAGGTCACATTGCACAAACGTAAACACGCCTACGAGTATCTCACACCGGGAGCTTGACTATGAGGAAGATGGATTTTCCATCTGAATGTCAGATGAAGTGAATGTTAACAGTCTGGATGTTGTGAGGAGGAAAAGGAGGAAGAAAACAAAGCATTTACTGACTTCTGTTACAGAGTGAGCTCTGAACACAATGAACAGGAAGTGTGAATTTATGAGACAAAAGTCCAAAAAGAGACAACAACAAAAAAACACCTTCATCAAAAATCCGGAGTGAATGAGAACATTTAGATTTCACCTGTTTTAGTCAACACGTCCATCACTATAACGGCCTCTGTTGTCTGTCTGCACAACGTTGGGAAATCAATAAAACAAGGCAAATTCCTCCACATGCTCCTCAGAGTGAAAGTGACTTTTCTGACAGAAATCATTGCATTTCAGTGAGCAGAAATGAGAAATCTCACTGCTGCTCCATTAATCAGTAAACGGCTTCTCCTCAAGGTACATTTGAGTGACCAATTAGAGTAAACACCTGAACCTGTGACCTCTACTGAGGCTATCTGGTTGCTGTGCAGGGGAGATTATTGTGGTGCTATGAGTAAATAAGAGGAAAACCAAAAGGTTCAGTATGAAAACAATGTCACAGTCACCTCCTGTGGGAGATTTTGGATCTCTGGGTTAGAATTGGTCCAAAAAAGTAAACTTTACTTAGAGCACCTTTCAAGGTGTTTCACATGACACGAGCAGAAGAGACTGAGATAAAACCCATTGAGTTAAAAAGACATAAAAAACAATAAGAAAGAGCCAAGTAAGAACAGAACATTAACTCAACTAAACAGCATTCATGAGGGAGTTTCCAAAAGGTCTCAAAACATTTGTGAAGACTCTAGGTTTCCTGGTGAATGACTGGGTCTTGCACTCCCGATGAATTTCAGGACTATTTAGAACTAAGTCATCGAGAGCATCTGGGAAATTTCTCAGTTTAGTTTCTGAGTCAGAAATGTTAAAGGGGTGGTTTTGTCAGAATCCATTTTTTTCAGGTTTTCATAGTTTCTAACAGGTCCGCCTGAGCCTGTCATGTAGGCCATGTTCCCTGGTCATTAAAGAAAACCAGAATCTGTAAGAAATGAAACTTAAAAATGCGGATCTGCATTTGTGCACAGTTGGACGTCACGTGTATTGGCTGAGATGGTAACGCTTTTCGGTCCGCCCGGCTGCTAGCTTTTGTTTTGGTTGAAAATTCAACATGGCGGAATGCACACAGATGCAGTGTTGCCAACTCGGGGATATACCTGGCTGGCGCCGGTCCCTCTCTCTGTTTTTTTCCTCCCTTTCTCTGTGTGGGTGTGTTTAAGCCGTGAGGTCAGCACCACGCTGCGCGACCCCCCCCCCCCCTTGTCGGAGGGGAGAGCGGGTGACACACAGACAGCAAGAGGAGAAAAAGAGGAGGACAGCTGAGGAAATGAGTTTTAGCAGGAAGCAGGCTCCCTCAAAGCTAATCTTCAGTAAAAACTAGAAGCTAATGTTTTGGGTGTTTAACTTTTTCACTCTTTCACTTTCCAAAGTATCTCGGGACATTTCGGGGGGCAGAGTATTGACGTTTTGGTCATCCAATCAGAAGCGAGTGCTGTGCATATCATGAATACTAATGAGAATCCTGTTGTTTCAAATTCAGGTGTCAGATGGGAAACTTCTAAAGCTTATATTATAAGCATCAACGCTTCTTTCTTTATAAAAATTACACAGATAGCATTGAATTACACTAGAGAACAATGCAAAACTATAAAATAACCCAGAAAACTACACCTTTAAGCATTTTTGGAAGGTTGGAAATCAATGGGAGTTCAACAAAATATCAACAAAATAAATACAATGAGGACTTGTGGCAAAGAAATTACAACAAACTCCACATTCACACTGTAGGTCTTCATGCTCAGTTCCAATTTCCCTCTGAGAAATACCATTTTTTGTGTGGTTGTTCATATTTTAAAAATATGACCACCATCAGACTCCAGCCTACAGCCCTTAAGTCACCTGCATGATGCTTTAAAGTAAATATTACTAATGGTGCTATTGACATGAAATTCTCACCAGAAGTTGGTAACAACGTGCCCAATACACACATGCAAAGTAATCAAACTATTAATCTTCATCAATTAAGTTATGAGTAAACCAATGGAATGATCCGATGGTGCAAAACAGCATGGAAAGCCATGACACCAGCTAGAATTATCAGTAATTAGAAAGAAATCCTGCCACTTTTTCTGAAGCAAGCAGTTTCTTGAGCAACGCTTAGACAATCCTGTGAAACAATCTAGTCTGATGAGACCAAAATTAAACTCTTTGGATGCCTTAATACACACCATGTTGGAAGGTGCACATCAGTCCAAAACCACCAAACCAACAGTGAAGTATGGAGGAGGGAGCATCATGGTGAGGGTCTGGTTTTCAGCATGTGTCTCTGGAACGCTTTGGGTAATGGAAGGAAGGATGAATGGAAAAAGACTTTTTCCTGCAGTGTGTATGTTTCATAATTAGAGCATGATTGGGGCAGCATGTAACTCAGCTGGGAGAGTGGCTGCTCTGGCAACCGGAGGGTCACCGGTTTGATCCCCAGCTCTGTCTGGGTTACATTGTTGTTGTGTCCTTGGGCAAGACACTTCACCCACCTTGTCTGTGTGTGAATGTTGGTGGTGGTCAGAGGGGCTGAGGGTGATGAATGGCAGCCTCGCTTCTGTCAGACTGCCCCAGGGCAGCTGAGACTACAGATGTTAGTCGTAGTTTACCACCACCAGAGTGTGAATGAGTGTGTGTGAATGAATAAAGGAGTTTCTGTGAAGCACTTTGAGTGTCCTAAAAGGCGCTATATAAATCCAATGCATTATTATTATTATGATTAAAGAGCAATTAGACATTTTATACACACGTCATGCAACTGTGGCAAGTTTTTGCAGTTTTTACCTGCAAAACTGTCATACCTACCAATTCAGTATGATTCCAAATGATTATCCATCCATCCATCCATCCATCCATCCATCCATCCATTCATCCATCCATCCATCCGTCCATCCATCCATCATCGTACACAAGTGCAGTATAAAACCATGATTTTTGAAGAATGACATTTCAGTGAGGGAAGGAGGGAGCGGGAGATCGACAGGCGGATTGGGGCAGCGTCTGCAGTGATGCGGACGCTGAATCAGTCTGTTGTGGTGAAGAAGGAGCTGAGCCAGAAAGCAAGGCTCTCTATTTACCGGTCGGTCTACGTCCCAATCCTCACCTATGGTCATGAGCTTTGGGTAGTGACCGAAAGAACGAGATCGCGGATACAAGCGGCTGAAATGAGTTTCCTCCGCAGGGTGGCCGGGCTCAGCCTTAGGGATAGGGTGAGGAGCTCGGACATCCGGGAGAGACTCGGAGTAGAACCGCTGCTCCTCCATATCGAAAGGAGCCAGTTGAGGTGGTTCGGGCATCTGGTAAGGATGCCTCCTGGACGCCTCCCTCGGGAGGTGTTCTGGGCATGTCCTGCCGGCAGGAGGCCCCCAGGTCGACCCAGGACAAGCTGGAGGAAATACATCTTCAGTTTGGCCTGGGAACGCCTGGGCGTCCCAGCTGAGGAGCTGGTGGACTTGGCCGGGGAGAAGGTGGCCTGGGCTGCCCGACTTGGAATGCTGCCCCCGCGACCCGGACCCGGATAAGCGGAAGAAGGCGAGGCGAGACATTTCAGTGCTCTGGTCTGCATTTTAGTAAAAGGATATTTTCCTCCTGTTTCATTTATTAAAACAACCATTTAAGCAGCTGACATTATACATTTTGTAAATGTAATTTTTTTAAATTTGTTTTTGTTTCGATTCATGCTGCAATATGACATTTAAAATCAAAGTGCACATTTTGATGTGAACCTCTTTCCAGAATAATCAGTTGCTTTTTTTAATTTAGTTGAGAGAATCAGAGCTTAAGAAGGAAGTTCAAACCAGCTAAAGCTCTTATCTCCACAGCTGGCCTCAGTGGGCCGGTCCAAGTGTGAAGTGTTTGTAATCTTATGTTGAAAAAGTCCTGGGGTCAGAAGGTCACTGACACAATTTCAGACTGACCTATGTTTGAAATCCTGTCTCTAACTTAAGGTCAAAAGAAAATGCTTGCATTTTTTCCCTCAGTAAAAATGACCTTATATTGGGCCGATAATGTTTTCTTTCTTAGTCTTTTTAAAGGTCCACCTCCGCCCACCTCCCCTAGATGGTCTCTGGAGTAGGGAATCCCAGGTACGTCACAGCTGGTAGGCCCCCTCACCCTCACCCTGATTCATAGTCCACTTCTCCCGCTTCTGTGTTTCGATGCTCTCTCTGATCCAACGCTTGTATCTATTGCTCTTCGTATGATCATTCATAGTTCTGGGCTGGTCACGCCTACCGGGAGAACAGCTGATAAAGACGCATCACCATAACATCAGTGACACTTCTGATGAAGACTGCAGTCGACGGTCGAAACATGTCAATGTAAAAAGAAGGTAAACAAGAACTTGCCTACACCTTTACATGTCTGAAAAAAAAGAACAATAATGTTTCGTTAAAGAAAAGGAAGACATAATGAACTTCATAAAGTACATAGCGTTAGCTCTGGGACCCGAGTCCTTGAGAGGGGTTGGACTCTCTTTTATGCTGGAGTTGATCCGGGTGAGAGGCGGAGGGCTGGGGTGGACTTTCTGTTGGCCCAAAGACTCTCTGCCTGTATGTTGGGGTTTTCTCTGGAGGACAAAAGGGTAGATTCCCTGTGGGTTGGGGAACAGGTCCTGACTGTTGTTTGTTCACCAGTACCCACCATTTTTGGAGTCCCTGGGATGAGTGCTGGATGGCGCTCCGACTGGGGACTCTATTGTCCTGCTGGGGGACTTCAACGCTCCTGTGGGCAATGACAGTGTGACCTGGAGGGGCGTGATTGGGAGGAACGGCCTCCCAATCTGACCTTGAGTGGTGTTCTGTTATTGGACTTCTGTGCAAGTCGCAGTTTGGCCATAACGAACACCATGTTCGAACATAAGGAGGCCTATCGGTACACCTGGTACCAGGGCAGTCTAGGTTACAGGTCAATGATTGACTTTATAGTTGTATCATCTGACCTGAGACCGTATGTTTTGGACACTCGAGTAAAGAGAGGAGCAGAGCTGTCAACCAGAGGTCGCGCTACACTTTTTAGTTTTCCGTCATTTGACTGACAGGGTTAAAAAAATCCGGTCATAATCTATTTTTATCCATCACTTATTAATTTTACACTTAATACATTTTTAGTAGCATTATTACACCAGGCCCATTTAGCACACAAATCCATAGAATTAGACTCTAAATTAGTCGATCAGCCAGTCATCATATACTGTACTGTAGAAATTCCAAAAAACTCAGTTTGGAGTCGAGCGCAGCACAGCAGCAGGTGAGGTGGTCCTCTGTGCGCTCCGCAGGACTCTGATTACCATATAATATTAACGTTCATTATGAGATCATGAGAGAGATGAGGGGGTCACATATTTTTCATTGAGATACTCAGGGGGAAACCTGGCGCTGATGTTTAATGCGGACCTCCTCGCAGGTTAGCGGGTGTTTGGAGTCCAGTTCTATGTGTGCGTTCGCGGAGCAGATTTTACATGTCAACAAGCCTCCACAGCCTAAGAACGCTACTCCGAGAGCGCATTACAACAGAAAGTGTAGTTAATCTGCATCTGGTCTTGCGCTGAGCACCGGATTGCAAAGGGGCATTTGAGCAGATCAGGTCTGACACCTGATGTGCTCTGGCGGACCAGTGTTCTTCTGTTGCAGAGCGCAGGACGTCTGGATCACAGGTCCACGCACAGCAGCACAGAACCAATTTGCTGGGCTGCAGTTATTGGTGGAGATGCATCACTATTTCTGCATCTTTGGTTGGAATTATTAGTGGAGACAATTCAGTGATTGCCTATGACGGTCTGATGGACGTTCAGGCGCACGCGCGCAAACCTGTCAGAATGACCGGCGCCCTTCAGATCTTTCCGTCAGAGTAAAAAAAAAAGGTTAAATACCGGAAATTTCCAGTTAACGCGACCCCTGCTGTCAACTGATCACCACCTGGTGGTGAGTTGGATCAGGTGGCAGGGGAAGTTGCCGCGCAGACCTGGTAGACCCAAACGTATAGTGAGGGTCTGCTGGGAACGCCTGGCAGAAGAGCCTGTCAAGATGGTCTTCAACTCCCACCTCCGGCAGAGCTTTAACCACTTCCCGAGAGCAGTGGGGGACATTGAGTCCGAATGGGCCTTGTTCCGCTCTACGATTGTTGAGGCAGCTGTTGCTAGCTGTGGTTGCAAGGTGGCCGGTGCCAGTCGTGGCGGTAACCCCCGTACCCGCTGGTGGACACCAGAGGTTAGGGGAGCTGTCAGGCTGAAGAAGGAGGCCTACAGGGCGTGGTTGGTCTGTTGGTCTCCAGAAGCAGCAGACAGGTACTGGAGGGCCAAGCGGGGTGCAGCAGTGGCAGTTTCCGAAGCAAAATCTCAGGCATGGGAGGAGTTTGGTGAGACCATGGAGAAAGACTATCGATTGGCTCCAAAAAGATTCTGGCAAACCATCCGGCGCCTCAAGGGAGGAAGGCAGCATCTCGCTCACACTGTTTACAGTGGGGATGTGGAGTTGTTGACATCAACTGGGGCTATAGTCGGACGGTAGAAGGAATACTTTCAGGAGCTTCTCAATCCCACGACACGCATTCCGATGAGGAACCAGAGCTGGGACGTCTGGGGATGGAGTGTACAATCTCTGGGGCAGAAGTCGCTGAGGTAGTCAAACAACTACGCAGCGGCAAAGCCCCGGGGGTGGATGAGATCTGACCTGGGTATCTCAAGGCTATGGATGCTGTAGGATTGTCATGGTTGACACGTCTCTGCAACATTGCGTGATCATCCAGGGTAGTTCCTGTGGAGTGGCAGACAGCGGTGGTGGTTCCCATTTTTAAGAAGGGGGACCAGAGGGTGTGTTCCAACTATAGGGGGATCACACTCCTCAGCCCCCCTGCGAAGGTCTACTCCAGGGTACTGGAGAGGAGGGTCCGGTCGATAGTTGAACCTCGGATAGAAGAGGAGCAATGTGGTTTTTGTCCTGGTCGTGGAACTGTGGACCAGCTCTTTACCCTTGCTAGGGTGATGGAGGGGTCATGGGAGTTTGCCCAACCAATCTAGATGTGTTTTGTGGATTTGGAGAAGACTTATGACCATGTCCCCAGGGGCACCCTGTGGGGGGCGCTCCAGGAGTACGGTGGATGGTCTTTTGTTAAGGGCCATTCAGTCCCTGTACCAGAGGAGTGTGAGTCTGGTCCGCATAGCCGGCAGTAAGTCGGACCTGTTCCCAGTGAGGGTTGGACCAGGGCTGCCCTTTGTCACCGGTCCTGTTCATAATGTTTATGTTTAATACACAAATATTTATAACAGAATCTTCTTGGTAACAGAATGGGTTTTTATGCCGTAAAAGTCTAAAACAAACTACTCTTTTACACTGATTCTGTTCAGTGAACATAGAGCTCCACAGCGACATCTGGTGGGTGGGGCTGGGACCCACCAACCCTACATGTAGAGACGTCACTGGCTGTGAGCTACATTATAGCCTCAGAAGCGAAGTTACCAGGTGCCACCAGACCCTTCGACCACCAACAGCAGGCCCAAGGACACAACAACTAATAACGAGTGATCCAGCTGGAACGGGGATCAAACCAACAACCAGACAAACGCACTACTTAGACAGCATGCTATTGCAAAGAACTTGAAATGTTAATAGTTTCTTTTTTAAAGTTAAGCACATGGATTTTCTCAGGGCTTTTATTGTGAAGGGTTTTTAAAAGAAATTACCGGTATGTCTCAGTTTGCTGCCAGTAGTAGTAGTAGTAGTAGTAGTAAGTAGTTTGACAAGTAAATCATGAGTTTTAAAAAACACACCCACAGCAACTTTAAAAAGTTAGCCAACTCATCCTGATGCTAATGACTCGTTGCACTCATGTTTTCCTCATCAAATTTAATGTATTTCCTTAGATTGTGCAAATGGGGAGAATACAGCGTTCCCTTAAATTATAATAGAATTTTAAACAGTCTGACTACAGATTTAATCTCTGGAGAATTAAAAATCTCCATTCCTCTTTTTAAATATGTTGGCTTCAGTGAGAAACACCAAAATTCTGCAACTTAAACAACCAGATAAAGGGATTTGCTTTGAGCAGAAAATAGACTTCGGTTCCTTTCTCTTGAGGGATATATTGACAGTCGAACAGCAGAGACGAGTCTGCAGACATGCAACTAGCTCTTTGAGGACACACAGATGTGCTCATTGCATGCTGATGAAGCAGATAATGATTTTCTTTCAGAAAATAACATTTAACACAGCTTCCTATTAGCAGGAAACACAAAGTAAAACGGAGGCTGCTGGTCATCAGCTTAGTAAATGTGATCAGATGAGAAAACTAAAAGAAAATTCAGTCATCTGGATTCGCTGACTGGAGGCCATCTGGTGGTTTTCACTGGATAACTGAAAATGTTAATGCGATTATCTTTACAAATGATCACACCAGTTCATCCAGCAGCTGTTTGAAATATTTTAAACAAACTCACAAAGCCACCATGGCCTACAAGAATCAATAAAAAAGGAATACAAACAGGACTGTAGCTTTTGCCAGAACATCTTCACCCACAGTGACTATATAGACAGAATATAAACAGCTTGTCGCACCACATTCCCCAGATCCAAATATTCTGTGGTCTGATACGCTCAGGGTGACCAGCACAGAGCCCCGCTTGAATAATCAGTTTTAGTCTCATGAATGCAGCAGGAAGAAATCAAAGCCTAGTTCATTTCGGCACGTCTTTCTTGTTTTTTATTTCCAAGTTTTTTCTCAACCAAACTGCGACACGCCTATGTTTATTCCTGCTTTTAGTTTCTTACATTTCAGTCGTCCATCTTTCCTTTCCTTTCTCTCTCTCTCTTTCCCTCTTTAGTTTTTCTGTCACTCCGATGCTCAAACACTCACACACCTCCTCTCTCCCACGCAGCTATTTTACATAATTAAAACAGTGCATCTCTCCCTCCACCTCTCCTCAGCCCTTGATCTCGCTCCTCACCCCCCCACCCTACAGTTTCTTCCCACTCCTTCTACCCCATCTTTGTTTCCATACCATCTTCTCGTTTGTCCTCAGATGCATTCAGATTGAAGAGCCCTCCATTTTCTTTGTGCTTACCTTTATCTGTATTCCTCATTTATCCTCTCGGCCCTCGCCTTTCTCTGTCTTTCATTTACCTGTCCAAATGGCAATCTTGTCACTGTGAGCCTGCCGGTCTCTCTCTGTCTGCAGTTCTAACATTTTCTGCAACCCACGCAAAGAAAGGAAAAAAAAACTACCATGACAGAGTTTGCAGTAACTGTGCCCATATCTCTTTATTCAAGTTTACAGTGAATAAAAAATTTAAAGAAAAAACACCAACCTAGAGGGAGAGTGACTGACAAGTGGAGGATTCACATGATTAAATATGAGATAGAATTAATCTTTATATTAAATATATCTATTTATCCCTGCAATGGAAATGCAGGAGCTCCAGGAGAGGACCCTCTAAAACCCCTTCACCTCCGAGGAAAGTTCCTGCTGTTGAATAAAACTATAAATCATTAATACTACTTTCAGAATCATCAGGCTCCGTTTGGTTATTCTAAAAGTGGCTGCACGGAGAAAGTGTCTTCCTGCAGTCAACGAATCAAGTTTAGATATGCAGGGTGGATTTTTATGGAGTTCCTTGAGTTTAGTTTATTCACACATCATTAAAAAACATCAATCAAAGAATAAAACATAGGTACTTTATAGCTATTTATAGGGGGCAAAGATTCCAACACCTACAGCTGTCTAGATACTAATCAGGTATATTTTAATTTTTTTAAACATTTATTTATTGTTTTTTTTCTTCAAGTTTTACATAATGCACCACTGTCAGGTTCTGGTGACGACCCAAAGGTGAGGAGATGGAAGACCGAGAGGCAGTAGTAAAACTCATTTATTATAAAACAAAGTCCAAGGATCCAAAAATACAAAAACTAGATTAAAGTCCAGTGACTAAGCAGACGAACCAAACAGGAGTGACACTGGACATGAGGGTCTACTGGTCTGAAACTGTGTCTTACATTCACCAGTTTTCATCTCACCAGCTGCACGGCCAGGTTTCATGTCTCCAAAATGTGCTTACACAATGTTCAAAGTTTGCATAAAGTTACACACATTTTTACGTTACGTTTTTTTTATACATCCCAAAGTTTGCGTAAAAAGTGACTTACGCAATTTTCAGGCTAGTTTTTTACGTAAGCAAGTTTTAAAAATGAGCACCCAAGACTTTAATCAAACTAAATACACGAACATTAACACAACAGGACCTAGGGGCATGAACACATGAGGAGAAAACAAGTTAACACCAAACACAGAACTCACTAAACACAGAGGACTAACTAAACATGAACCAAAACGAGTCCTAAACCAAAATGCAGGGGGGCTGGGGTGTGACAACCACATGTATGAGACAGGATAGAAGTTGTGAAATGTTGACCATATGGCCCAAAACTTGTCCAGTCAGGTATATTTTAATATAATAATAAGCAAACAGACATTTGGTCCCAGGATTCTAGTTTGATTAGTTGGTACAATGGTTTTTCTCAAAGATGGAGATGATGTGATATTTTTAGCATCTCATTCTAAATCTGCAGCCCTTTGCATACAATGATAGAGCTGGAACTTTTTAACTTTAGTTATATTTGCCAGTAATTTGGTTTTTGTTCCTGGTTGCATAGGTGTGCATAGGGTGGAGGGCTGGTATTAGATTGTATAATTTATGGTTGAGGTTTTGAACAATTTGTTACATTACAAAAGCATTCTGGAGCTTAATTATACTCAGCAAGTCTCAAATGTTTGTAAAAATATAATAATGTTCTAGTAGGAGAGTTACAGTTAGCACAGAAGGATCATATTTAGTTGAGCTTTTTAAAGGACGATTAAAGATGTTGGTGGTCAGGAAGGATCTGAGAAACCTCTGACTGTTGAGTCTGTGTTGAGGATGCTCAGGGGTGTCCATGTTCTTCATTTTATGAAGCGTCCTCATTTGTCCAATCAGCTCTAAAGGCTCCAGAGCAGTAAGGATTTTTTTTCTTCTAATCACAATATTGAAATATTCTGTTCCTTTATTTTTGGAGAGATTTACTTGATATCATTTATTTTTAACAACATTTTTTGTGGGTATTGAGGGAAAGTTTGTTGCATCTAAATCATGTTTCAGTGTTTACAAGCTCCTTATTTATTTTTTGTTCAAGTTCTTTTGCTTAAACTAACAGCTACACTGAGCAGGAGCCTGAAGAGTGAAATTTCACCTAAAATACGTGTTATATTTCCATCTCTAAAGCTGTTTTATGTGTTTAACACTCACTGCTCTCAAAAATAAACATGTGGAAAAGTGATGTTGCACTACAGATTTACTGACTTCATCATCAGTGTGAACTTCTCTTAAAAAGTCTTACAGGTGTGTGTGTGTGTGTGTGTGTGTGTTAACACAACGCAGAGGAGGAAAACATTAGCAGTTACCTTAGAGAAGCAGCTTTCCCTCAATCTAGGAAGGGTTAAAGATCATCAAACTATGTAAAGTACATTTTTATACAGAGAAAGTGGGAAGTGATTAAAACAGCTGTCAGTTTTCCAGGACTGGACATTGTACATATGATTGTACTGTGACCATGTAGAGTTAACTTTGGTAGACTCTAAAACTAGGTGGTATAACAAGAAATCAAATGGTCCAGTTAAAGTTCAGACCTCAACCTGCTTTAAACTCTGTGTCAGGACCTTAAAGCTGCAGTCTGAAGCATTTTTTATGTATCAAAGTTTCATATTTGTTTTAAATGATATTTCACAAAGATATTTACACAAATGTCTCACCTGCCTGTGATAGATGCCAGCACTCTCCAGCAAATTTGATCCACACTATTTGGCTCTGTCCTCAGCTTCATAACTACTGGTCTAGGGTTTTTGTTATTTTATCAGAGGTTCTGGGTGAGGCTGTTGGGCCTAATCCTCTGACTGCTCTGTTTGGTGTGCCACCTCCCGTACCTGTTCTGTCCCCCTTTCAGAAAACATCATTAGCTTTTTTGTCTCTTCTTGCTAGAAGAGTGATAGTAATGAGATGGAAATCCCCTCACCCTCCATCGTATATCCACTGGCTCCGAGAAGTTTTATATTTTCTCAAATTAGAGAAAATCCGACTTACCCTAAGAGGGTCTTCTGCAAAATTTTTGGACCTTTGGAATCCTCTGTCTAGGGTCCTTAGAAGGATAGATTTCCCAGACCTTATGGATTAACTAAAAGATATACCGGTGTACTGTTATTTCACCTTTGGTGACTGGTTGTCTTTCCCCCTTTCTCTTCTCTCAAAATTGGTACCAAGTCTGATTCAACTTCCAACTTGAAACCTACTTTTGTGTTTGTTTTGATTTAAACCACTCTTTTTTGTTGTTGTTGTTGTTGTTTAATTGGTGTTTTTATTTTTTGTAATTATTTTTGGATTGCACAAGTGTGTGCTGGGGTTTGTTTTGGGGAGGGGAGGGGAAAAAAAAAAAAACCTTGGTAAACTACTTTGTCTGTTAGCTTCTATATCTGTATCATGCATTAAACCAAGAAATAAAAAAATTAAAAAATTAAAAAAAAGATATTTCAGGTCTAAACTATGATATATGGGCAGGGCCTGCCTTTGGGGTGCGAGCCAAGACGGGCCAGACCATGTATGCAAATTCGCAGTGTGACGTAGATCTGCGAGGTCTTTCAAATCCTAGGGTTTCCTAGCAATTCAAAGTGAAAATACATTGAAAAGCTAAAGCTGGAGATAAATGTAGAAGACTGTTTTCATGTTCAGCCTGCATGAAAATCTCAGAGTGACCGATGTCAACCAGAAAAAACATTTAAAAAGTTTTTTTCAGTAAATCACACATTTAAAAAGGAGGAGCAGACTGTGTGGAGAACAGAGGGGTTTACCTGGCATCAGGGGCGGCATTAGCTCAGTTGGGAGAGTGGCCGGTCTGATAACCGGAGGGTCACCGGTTCGATCCCCAGCTCTGGCTGGGTTAGATTGTCGTTGTGTCCTTGGGCAAGACACTTCACCCAACTTGCCTGTGTGAATGTGAGTGTGACTGTGTGTGAATGTTGGTGGTGGTCAGAAGGGCCGATGGCGCAGAATGGCAGCCTCACTTCTGTCAGTCTGCCCCAGGGCAGCTGTGGCTACAGACGTCTGTCGTAGTTTACCACCACCGGTGAGAATGACTGTGTGAATGAATAATGCAACTCTGTAAAGCGTCTTTGAGTGATCTGAAAAGCGCTATATAAAACTGATGCATTATTATTATCAGGATCACAAAGCCATAGGTGTGTTTGGGTTTAGCTTTTTAGAACGTGAGACGACAAGCAGCCTCGGGGCTATTATAAGGAAATATCTGAGCATGTGTCTTCTTACATTTTTCAGTGAAGGGTTTAATTGGGACTGAAGGACCCAAATGGTCTGTTTTTGATGCTTTTAGAAGTGATTCTCCCCGTTAACCATTAACCCCGTTAACAGTTAACCAACTGTTCTGATTTGGTCAAACTAACTTTTCCTCCATATTTGCTTGTCTTATTATTGGTGCAACGACTGGCTAGATCATAGAATAGAATAGAAAGAAGAGGGAGTTAAAAATCACTCAATCAGATTCCGTCTCCAAAGCCTCACCTGTATGGGCTGTTTCTTTGACTTGAAATACGCTGCTCAAAAAAACTTAAAGGAACACTTTTTAAATGAGTCTAGTACAAAGGTAGTCATATCCTGGTCCTTGAGGGCCAGTATCCAGCATGTTTTAGAGCAGGGGTATGCCAACCAGATCGGCATACAAGACCCGGTCCTCGGTCCAAGGGGAGGGGTCATGCTCGGTGTTTTGCGTGACTCACTCAGCACCCGACCACGCCCCCTCCCCCTGTACTGAGTTCCAGATGGTGCGGTCCCATTCAGGAGGAGAAGGTGCGCGGGGTGTTGAGTGAGCAACTAACCCACGATGGCTCCTTAGTAGTGCTTGTGTGTTTTCCCAGACAGTCCACCCCCCAGGACCGAGGACCATGTCCTGGATTTGCTGCACGGTTTGGACTGAGCTGACTCTGAGTTTGAATCTGTATTGCAGTCCACCAGTTAGTGGCCTCTGTTTTAGAGGTTTTATTGCTTCAACACACCTGACTTAAACGTTGAATTACCTCAGAAGCCTCTTAATCACCCACAAATTCAGATCAGGTGTGTTTAAAGTTGCACTTGTTGATTTGGTAAATAATAGCTTTTAACGGTTTTTTAAAGCCTCTTAACAACGTTCTAACATAGTATAGCTATAAATATACATTGTGGAGATTAAAAAACCCCTGAAAGAAATCAATAAAGTGGTTGTCCCACAGTTCTCTAAAAACTTCAGCCAATCCTATCGTCCAACCCGGCTGTCTGTCTGCCGCACTTCCTCATCTGCCCAGGCACATTTTACAGCAGAACATCCCGGAAGTGAGAGAGGATAGAAACAGCCGGCTGTTAGCGCTTCAATTTTAGGAAAAAATACCAGAGTCCCCCCCCCCCCCCC
>SSNR01000110.1:876493-912640 GCA_006937965.1 Callopanchax toddi | reverse complement strand
CCCCCCCCCCCCCCCAAAAAAAAAACACAAATTTTCAGCTAGCAGAAAACTAAAAACGTTTGGAGGTGAAAAGAGGAAAAACCTGGGGGGACGTATCTAAGGCTGGAGTTAGACTCTGCATTGTTACCGTGGCAAAGCAGGGTCCCATGTCCGTGGGAAGGTTGGCCTAGGGATTTTACCTCACGGGAGGGGTGAGTGCTCTGAGACGTGTTTGTGAGAAATAGCTAGCGATACCTAGCTTGCTTACCAAATCAACGAGTGCAGCTTTGAGCAAGAAAACTTCTAACATGCTGGAAAACAGGCCCTCGAAGACCAGGAAAGCCCACCTCTGGTCTAGTATCAATTCCGGGATATTGATCCGGTCAGTTCAATATCAGAGGGGTTGTTAATCAGTATCAGCTGTTTTGGTGTTGATGAAATTAGCAACAGTTGCAACAAAAGGGACAACAATGAGACGACCTGAATTACAGGATGGTTTTGCAGCTGGAGGCTACTTTCCCTCCTCATCTTTGTTTGACTACTTTTCATTAATTTTAGATCAAACTAGGGTCAGTGTCACTGCTGGTAGCTTGAGGAGATACCTGGACTCTACAGAGGTTGCATAGACTGTCCAAATCCACCAGGATGGCACATAAATGGGTGCAAATGCCAGAAGATTTGCTGTGAACCATTCAGAGTTAATTCAATGACATTTCAGCTAACTGCAGTCTGCTGCATCAGTTTTTCAGTTAAAAGTTCTTGATGACTTCAAATTAAACCATTTGTAGGATGATAATTTCATCAAATGATGTGGAAGCCTTTTGTTCTTAACACATTATCCATTCCTTATCAGGATGGAGATTCAGCAGGATTTCTTTTAAAATGAAAGCAGCTAGATGGATTATTTCAGCAAGAGAGCAGTTTTTGAATGCAACGTCCAATGCTCCTCCTCCCAAAACACTTCGACACGAGTGTGCACGCACACGGAACACGGCACATTACCTCCGTGTCTGTAAGCTGGGCATAAACTGTGCAACTCCTCCTCAAACTGTAGGGTTTAATCACTCACAGTTCACAAACCATGTTCTCACACTATACGAGGCTGCCCTGTCTCTGTTGTGCTTCTGATACGAGGCTCTCTGTAGTAGCGAGCTGAGCTGATGCTGTACTGGACTCTGAAGCTGAACCCAGAAATGACTCGGTCATTAAGGAAGTTCTTGACCAAAATAATTGTGTATCCTTGGCAAGCCTTGGCATTCTGTGAGGAGAAATGTTTAAAAATAAAAATAAATCCCTCAGTAGTCAGGGAATAGATAACTAGTAGAAATGAGCTCTGACTGGATCCTCCATGACAGCAGACTGTAAACAGAGAAAGATACAGAGCATCCTGTACGAAAGCGCCCCCTACTGCTACAGGTTTGCTCAAAGCGCGTGCATGTTGTCAGAAAGCCGACAATGCAGAAATTTGAATTGTATTGGCTGAAAAAGTTCGGTGGCCAGAAATAATGCAAAGGCAGGAAGGAGGGTCTTCATCAGAATGACGTATGTTGTGGATCTCTAACCATAGATCATAGTTTAGACCTGAAATATCATTTAAACATTTAGAAAACTTTGATACATAGAAAAATACTCCATCTAGCTGCTTTAAGATCTGATGCATTTTGCAATTGTGTTTGGAAGCAGTGCATAATGTAAGAAACCTTTAGTTTTAATTTTCAAATATTTTCATTGCGATGTGTTATTTTGTAATTTGAATTTTTTTTTTACAGATTTTACCAGAGTCTCTGAGAATCCTATGAGTCTAGTAATGAAGGTGGAGCTTATCTCTAATCAACATAAGCTAATAGAAGCAAAGAACCAGAAAGTGGTAATTCTGACTTCACTTGCTGTTACTGAGAAGAAAGAAAACCATTGTATTACTGTTGCTCGAATCATTCCCAGCACATTGTTCAATCTTCTGGAACCAACTACAAGCAGGATTGGACTTTTGAGACCATTAAGAAATGTGAAATGAAGTGCTGTGAAACTCAGAGAGCACTCTACTGTTGTGTATTGCTGCCGCTCCTCCATGTGCAGGATTATAATCAAGAACAGAGCTTTCTTTCATGAGAAATATATAAATCTCTATGCATTTTGATGACAGAACAAAACCGTAATGACGATAATTATTTAGGCTAAAGGAGATTTTGTTGCAGAACATGGCACATGACGTTATGTTGAAACAAGCAAGCGAATAAATTATTTTAATGGTTGTACGGAAAAGATAATTACACTGATCTTTCGCATACATTTTTTAAGATGATCACCATTTCCAGGTGATCATCATGTAAGAAATATATCTCCAAAAAGACCCTGAAACTGTTTAAATTCAAACTGAACCCCACCTCTAAAAACTGATTTTGTTTTCCCAATCTCTTTTTTTTACATACATATGTAGACACAAATCTGAATGGAAAATATTTTTATTATTTATGTAACTGACCACAGAGGGAAGAGGAAGGTATACAGTAAAATATGAGTCATGACCGCTTAGCACAATGAGCTAGCATAAACATTCCTCTATTTTAGCCATTTAAATATGGAACTCCAAAGTGTTCAAAATGAAATAAATAAATACATTATGAAATATCTACATAAATAAATAATAGACTATTATGTAATTTGACAATGAAATTGTCAAATACCAATGTTATGTAAAATCTAAGCTCATTATTATGAAATATTGTTCATTCTTCTTCTAAAGTGTGTTTATTAATATAAAACTTTACTTCAGAGGTAACTTTCTCCTAATATTTCAACTTATTATCGAGGTGTTTTTATTTAATTCTTTCAGTTTTTATTACATAAAGTCCTTCTCACGAAGTCAGCTTTTACTTCATAACAGTGTTTTTTCCAAATGGCTGATTTATTTCATAATGACACTTTTCAGCATGATGTGATGATGTCACAATAATAATAATAATGATGATGTCACAATTTAAAGTCCGCGTTCGGATGTCCGACCAGCTGGTACAGGAGCAACCGAGTCGGACATTTACAACAGCCTGAAAATAAATGTGCACTATTTTAGTCACCAGTTAACCATGAGAAATACTGATAAAAATGTAAAAATTGCAAAAAGATTGCTTATTTATGAGCGCTGCGCACACTGCCTGTCACATGCACACTGCCACCCGCTGCTGTTTCTCCAATAGACACAAGACTCCCCCCCCCCCCCTTTTCTATCCAAACCCAACACAGCCCGAACAATTATATATAATAGACAATAAAAGACCCAATCCGGCCAAGCCAGTCGCGATTGAGTTCCTCTGTTCCACCCCATCCCCTGGTGCTGCCGCTATCGCTAAGAGTGAATACAAACGGATCCACATCATGGTATTTCCGCTGTAGATACCAGATGTCCTCTCCTGGTCGAGTGCACCTTGGTCCTCCATCTGAAGTGTGTGGCTCTACATTTTCTCCGGTGCTCCTCGAGGGAGAGGCACATGCACTGAGCCTCCACACCGGCTATCCACCCCGGTCATCCACGTCCTGCAACTTCTCTCCGGCACTCTCTGGGTTGCCCGCGCCGACCGAGGCTCTAATTGTTCTCGCTGTCCTCTTTCTTTTCTATCTGTGCCTGTCTCCTCTGCTTGTGCACACTTTGTCCTCCCATTTCAGCTCCTTTTAAAAGTTAATGTCCTTCACCTACGCCTCGTCAACCAATCACATCACACACACCCGTTTGTTTAGAGGGTTCACAGAGGGAATTAAAAAACATAAATGCAAGCCAACAAATCATGCGAGGTAGAAACTAAGTCAACAAAAATGTGCAAAGGAAACTAAAGAACAAAAATGCACCCATTTCAAAACTGTGTGATATCTGGGGGGGGGGGGGGGGGGGGGGGCAGCTGCCCCGCAATCTACCAGCAATGCCTTTGCAATCGACCGGTCAACTGCTATCAACAGGTTGGGCACTACTGGCCTAAAGGTTACCTCTTCTCTTTGTAAAAATAAAAGTTTGGCAACTTAATTTATAACTATACATAAAATAAGCTATGATATATAAAAAAGGTGTTATATTAGTTATTACTAGGGATGCACTTAAATTAAAATTCTTGGCCGAAACCAAAAACCAAAAATGAGGAAACCCAGGCCGAATACCGAAACACTGAATGATGGTGTCAATTATTAGAACCATAGCATTTATGGCTATGATGTGTACTAACCTCACTAAAATCAAGGCATTGCAATAAATCAATTACAAAACTATGAAAACAATGATGAGAGGAGGGAAAATACTGTCTGTAACTTGGAGAAGGCCCTGTCTGACAATGTGACAGCAGCAGCAGCGACAGAGAGAAAATTCAACACTAAGGTTCGGGTCTGACTCAGGTCCACTCAGGGCTTGACTGGGATGGAAAACATCGTGGCAGCCCTGCATGATCTCACAGGCAATGTTTCTGTCTGGGGGAGCTTGAGGGCTCGCACTGTTCCAGCACTCTGCAGCGGGAGGAGCAGATTGAAACAAGCCGCTTCGTTGCGGTCTGGACCGGCTCATAATCACCAGCAGAGACAGTAAAATAAGTCCACACTGCAGACATGTTGGCTCTTATCCTTTTCCTGTGTTGTTGCGCTATTTGCTTGCGACATCACATGTTTTGGCCGTGTTGTTTCAAGGATTTGGATGTTTCGGCTGAAAACCGAAAAATTTTGGTGGCCAAAATTTCAGTGTATCCCTAGTTATAACGCTCACATACTGGTGTAGGAAGCAGATTTTTTGTCTTTAATTCAGAAAAACATTTCCTTGTTGAACTCTAGGTGTCAGTTTGTGCAAAGACTCATTCAGACTCCATGCATAACTTATCTGATTCACAGTCTTCTTCCAAATAATAACATAGGCTGAGGTCGACAGGAGGGGTTAGGCAGTGACAAATCAAAACCAAAAGCTGGGGCTCAATTCTTGTCTTTTCAGCCACCTGTATTTTCATTATAATGAATATAATGAATAAATTAACTGAAGTCATTAGGATTTCTTTTTATATAGATATTCACAAAAGCATCAGTCTAGAACAAAACAAAAAGTCTGCACAGGCTCCTTTAAATCTATTTCTCACACACTCTCATTTTGATCCTTCTGTGTTTTGTTGTCATGGCAACACTTTTTTTCTTACTGAAGTGGCTCTCATTTTATTTCCAGACATACAGTAAGCCCATTAAAACAGAAACACTTGAAACATAGGTACTTAGATTATACCCATGCACACAAATGCACATGCTCACTTTTAGAATAAAGTGAGATCTGACACCTGATACGTCAGAATCAATAAATCCTTTAAAGGCTTCAGTCATCTCAAGATCAGTGCTGATGATGGGCAGGAAGAGCTAACGAGTAACAATTAACAGCTGTCTGAAATGCAGAAAGCTGTTCTGATTTTTTGTTGTACCTATTTTTAAATTCTCTTACATAAGAGCTGTTTAGCGATGATGTAAAGGCTTGAAAGGCAGACTTGAGAAATGCAGCCGGGTTGAGGCATTATCGTGTCACAAGAGGTTGTCTGGCTGAGGTCATGCAGAATAGACGTGCCTGTCTTTTTTATTTAGCTGCTCAATAAATCACCCGTGTACCGGAACAACTTTGTTTAAGTTGCTAGTTCGTGTTATCACTGTAGTGAAATATTTCCCTGATGTATTTGAAAGGAGGCTGGGATCAAGAATTTAGATTGTGTTAAATAATACATAACAGACAAATGTCATTATTAGACAGGACACGTAAACATGAAAACAAACTCACATTTTTCTAAAAACATTTAAATATAGTTCTGAAAAAAAAAACATCACTATTCCACCAATAGAACAACCTAACTTCAACCCTCCATTCATCCAAGGTTGGGTCATGGCGGTAACATGTCCAGGATAGAAACCCTCATCCCTGCAAGCTCTCAACTCCTCCTTGAGGATATCAACACATTCCCAGGCCAGTGACATCTAGGTCTGCCTGGGGTCTTCTACCAGTGCAACATGCCAAATAAACTTTAAAAAGGCCAGAAGGTATCCTGATGAGATGCCCGAACCACCTCAGCTGATGCCTTTTGATGTGGAGAAGCGTCTCTACTCCAAGCTTCTTATGGATGACAAAACTCCTCATCTTATCCCTAAGACTGAACCTGAGCACCCAGAAAAGGTCCATGTGAGCTGCTTGGATCCAGGATCTCATCTCTACAGTCACAATCTAAATCTCATGACCATAGGTGAGGGTTGGACAGTAGATGGACCAGGAAGCTTCATTTCTCAATTCAACTCCTTCTTTACAATGACAGACCAACGTAGCTCCCTCATTACTGTAGACAAAGTCACAGTCCACCAGCCCATCACCACAATCCACCAGCCCATCACCACAATCCACCAGCCCATCACCACAATCCACCAGCCCATCACCACAGTCCACCAGCCCATCACCACAGTCCACCAGCCCATCACCACAATCCACCAGCCCATCACCACAGTCCACCAGCCCATCACCACAGTCCACCAGCCCATCACCACAGTCCACCAGCCCATCACCACAGTCCACCAGCCCATCACCACAGTCCACCAGCCCATCACCACAATCCACCAGCCCATCACCACAATCCACCAGCCCATCACCACAGTCCACCAGCCCATCACCACAATCCACCAGTCCATCACTCCCTCAATGCCACCATCACTTATGAACAAGACATCAAGATACCACATTGACCTGAATATAAGATCAGGTTTATTTAATTGAAAATAATGTGAAAATGTGGGGTTATCTTATAATCAAGGTTTAGTATTTTCGGGTCATTACACGACCGCACCAGCAGAGGGCACCATTGTTTTATAAGAAACAAAGCCGGTGCCGACTGTAAAAGACTGGTTTAAAAGTGCCATGGGGCGATTTAACAGAGTTTCGAAGCTAATTCTAAGATAATGGTGGTCAATGCAACAGAGGCATCAAACAGCTGTCAGGCAGCCAGGAAATATGGAGTTATGGAGTGAAATGTCTGAAGATGGAGCATCATGGCAATAATGTTCCGTGGGAGGAGACGGGACGACTGTGTGAGCACAGCTGATCAGAGGACTGTGAGTAAAGCCTCATGCAGACTTTTGATCTGACATGTCATGAGCAAAGTTCTGACAGTTTGCATTACTATGGCATTTTTTTGTTCAGTATCTCTAGTGTCTTTCCTGACAGAACCCCACATGAGAATATGTCTAGAATATGCATTACAGATCTTTGTGATTGCATTAATAGGCAAATATGGTCTGTAATTAAGGTATTACTTACTGTAAATGACTTTCTCAATTTTCAATAAAAATCGTTTCTTTAAAAAGTGAATTTAGATTTTCTTTTCGCAAAATTAGTCTTGGAAAGGGTGTGTGTCTTATAATCGGGGTCATCCTATATTCGGGTCAGTATGGTACTTGAACTCCTTCACTTGAGGCAAAGACTCAATCTCAACCCAGGAGGCACACTCCACATTTGCCAGGTTCAGAACCATGGCCTCGGATTTGGAGGAGCTGTTTCAGACTCAGCCATGAACCCCCATAGTGCATTCTGAAGGTCATGGTTTGGAAATGCCAACACAACTACATCATTTGTAAAAAGCAGAGATATTTGACATCCTGTTCATGAAAAACACAAACAGGATTAGAGACAAGGGACAGCCCTGGCAGGGTGCAACCAGATGTTTATGTTCATTCATATAGCAGGTACATTTATCCAAAGCAATTTACAATGAACTAACGTGCATGTTTTTGGTCTAGACCAGTGTTTCTCAACCTTTTTCAGCCGAACACCCCCCAAAGGTATATTGAAATCCCTTACTGCCCCCCCCCCATTTTTGTGATGGTTTCATCCTAAAATGACTGATTTCGCAGCACATTTTTTAAAAAGTTGTGGTCAAAGTTGCGATTTTTTTCAAGCATTTTTTTGTATTAAGGTTTTTTTTGTTTTATTCACACACAGTCAACCTCCTTACACACACACATACACACACTGTATGCGCTGTTTCACTAAAACATAACGACAAGATGCCATAATCTCCATGACAACAGCACTGACAGCCTGTCTCAGCGTCACCTCAGACTCAAAGGTTCAGCAGAAAGAGTTTAGAAAAGAGAAAAGGTTCCTCGTGTTCACTGGACACAAACGTCACGTGGTTAATCGCGTGTTAAAAAATTAACAACATTCAAAGGAATTCACGTTAATTAACGACGAATAATAAATAAATGAATAATAGCAAAATTGCTGACACAGCACAGTTTAGGACACAGATCAGTTCTTTTTAAATATAGTTTCTCACATTGTCCAAATACGGACATTAAACAGGACTCACCTCGTCTCTTTTATCACTCCTATCAGACCCCAGCCCGTCTCTGCTCCTCTTTTCAGCTAATCTCCTCCATGTTTTGCGGTCAAAAAGTTTTTGTCAAGCGACGATTGTCATGTATAATCCACCACGGCGTTGTGTTTGGTTCTGAACAGCTTTCCGCCACTCTTGTGTAATACTTTGGGAAACTGACTTGCTCATGTTTTAGCTGTAATATGTGATAGAAACTGACCGGCGTGTTTAGCGGCTCGGCTCAAAAGCCGGAAGTAAACACAGCTCAAGGCAACAGGATTGGTCAAAACTTATCAGAGTGGCAGTGATTGGTCAAAGGAGATGTAACGCTAAGACGATTGGTCAAATTTGCAGTGATTGGTTAAAACTGCAAGGCCGCGAAAAATAATAGAATCAAATTTTAATATTTTTCAATCAATAAATAATCGTTCATGTCTGCATCTTGATGCATCAGAAAAACGAGTTTATCTGCCACCCTTACTAACGACCTGGAGTGTGGTTGAAATCATCTTTCATCAGCGCCCCCCTTTAGCATGCAAACGCCCCCTTCAGGGCCCAAAGACTTCCACCGCCCCCCTATGTGGTCTCAACGCCCCCTGGGGGGCGCTACAGCCCCCGTTGAGAAACACTGGTCTAGACTGACTCAGTGTCCAGATTGGAAACACAGCTTTTGCTTTGGTTGTACAGGATCCAGATCCCAGAACTTCATACTCCCCCAGCACCAAAATTCTTACAGGCCACCCTACATTTTACACACTAAAAGTTTAGGACAGAAGATATTATAACTTCATATATCTATGTAAATATGTGCCAATTAGCTAACTTGAAATGAAGACTAACAAATCCACACTCTTTTGATTCAAACGTTTTAGGCTTTACAAAAGATGAGGTGACTGGACCATTGCAAGACCTAAATTCTTTTCTTTATCATCCATTCTGCTGTAGAGCTGCTGTTATGTTTGAGATTCAGGCTGCATGGTGGAACAGTTAGTAGCACGTTTGCCTCACAGCAAGAAGGTCGGAGATTTGTTTCCTGGCTGTGGCCTTTTTGGTTTGAGTTAGCATGTTCTTCCCATGCATGCGTGGGTTTCCTCTGGGTAGTCCGCTTTCCTTCAACAGACCAAAAACATGCTTGTTAGTTACTGTAGGTTAACTGACAACTCTAAATTGTCCCAGGTGTGATGTTGTTGTAGAATAATTTGGTGTACACAGGAGTTCATGGTGGACTCAATGACTGCAAGGTGCTCAGGTGCAGTGGCTGTAGCACAAGGCTAAATCATCAGCCTTCCACCGCCGTGCTGACAGCTGGTGTGAGCCGTTTGTGCTGATATGCTACTCGTTTTGTTCCCTAGCAAGCTGTCGTGAATTATGGGTAAACATCTTCACTTTGGTGTCCAAAGGAAATTGTCCCAGAAGTCCTGTAATTCGTTCAGATACAACTGTACGACCTAAACTGTGCAACCATACTTGTTTAACCCCTTTCTTACTGACCCACCATAAACTGTAAACTTTAACCTGCTATCTGTACTCATGTGATGTCCACTCCAGAGGTTCATATTTATTACCGTATTGATCCAAATATAGGACGACCCTGCCTTCCCAAGACTAATCTTCAGAAAAAACAATTTTTATTGAAATTTTGAGAAAGTCATTTAAATAATACCTTAATTACAGACTGCTTTGATATTTTCCTATTAATGCAATCACAAAGATCTGTAATGCATATTCTAGTGTGTGTGGGATTTCAGTCAATTGGATAAAAAAGAGAAAAAAAGTCTTTCTTCTTGCTCCCTCTCTCTTGGGCTCATAGCCTCCCTCTTTCTCCCTCTCCCTCTCTCTATTTCTGTGTGTGTGTACGTGAAAATGGTGAAAGTCATGGATGTAGATTTAGCGTGGACGGATGTGACGTGTCAGGCACAGAAATAGTGCTGGACCGATAAGACGTGCAGCGCCAGTCCAGCAGACAGGAGCTGAGCAGCTGTGTGAAGACCTCAGGTGGAGGAGACGTGTATAGATGGACCGACCGAGTCCTCCACCTGGACAGAAGTCTGCGCTGAGCTGCTCACGCTGAAAGCTCCTGCACTGGGTCTGGAAGTGGACCTGGCTGGGCCGATCATCGGGCATTTTAATCCCCAGTGGGCCTGTAACTTTGTGCTGGTTTGAGCTTCCTGTTGCTGCCACCTTTACATAAAGCTTGCACCCCCTGCTGTTGTGGTCGTGTAATGACTCCAAATAACTAGACCTCAATTATAAGACGACCCCGCATTTTAACATTATTTTCAACAACAAAAAACTCGTCTTATATTCAGATCAATACAATAATAGGATTCAAGATTTGGTTGTGTAGATTGGTGGGACAGAATCATCTCATTTATGAGGGATGGTCCAGTGTTTCCTAGTGTTTTGAAGCTACTTTTCTTAGCATAATTATTCATTTGAACAGATCGGAACAGTTCCACTCAAAAAAGACTGAATCCGTGTTTTGAATGCTCTTCTTCATTTAATAATTATAGCATCTAACTCCCTTTGAAACCAGCTGACATATTTGCTTAAATGTTTGTTCAGGATACAATTTAGAGATGAACGTAAGACATTATATTCAGCATGCTTTTTGTCTCAATGTTTCACTGACTCTGCACACGTAAAAGATTGTTTTTTGTGTTTTTTTTTCAATAATAACCTACTGAAAAATAGATATTTTGAACTTCTATTATCCCAAAAATGATCAGTTTATTGTCAAAATTATCACTAAACCTCTTGTATCAGATCCAAATAAATACAATAAGGTCATGTTGATTCTCTTCTGGCAGCAACAGCTCCTGCATTCACATGTTTGCTTGTATAAACATGTGCTAGGCAACATGTGAAAAGCTGCGCCGCCTGTTCATTGTGAATGTAAATCTGATGTCAAGCTGAAAGCTGAAGAGAGAATGTGTGGGTGGCAATCGCTTCCAGCTTAGACCCTCTGAGAGGAGTGAGAGAGACAGAGTTAAAAGAGTGGGAGGGAGGGATGTAGACACACATGAGTAAGAGGTTGGTTAAAAAAAAGAAGAAACAGTGTGTGTGGGGGCGGCTGTGGTCGGTGCTAAGTGCTCGTGTAGGAGTAGCAGAGACGGTGCAAGAGCAAGACTATATGGAGCGAAGACAAGATGACAGCTGAATAGAGGAAAAAAGGAAGGAAGAAAAAGTACATTTGGGGGAGTGGTAACAAGAGGTAGAGCTGGAAGTTGCACTGACGAAGGGGGAGTCAGATGAAGCCAGAGATGGAGGCTGAAGAGGGAGTGGGTGTCTTAATGGTGCTGAAATGCTCAGGGCTTTTTTGTATGTTTGCCTTGTTCTGATAGAAAGCTGGTTGGCTCCCTGTTTGCTTTGGAATCATGAACTCTGACTACAGAATCAAAGCTGTCTCTCTTGTGTTAATAAATATCAGACGGTAGCCACATCTAAGACTCTCATTAATACAATCATGTAAAAATACTGTCATCTAGAGCCAATGCAGGTAAAGCTAAAAAATGAAAGCTGAAAGGGATTTACTCTCACAAGAATAATGAAAATCAGCATTTTAATAAGGACGTTTGAGTCCTGGATGTCTAAATCTGAAGCTTTGGATTTCACCTCGCCTTCCTTCGCTTATCCAGGTCAGGTTCACAGGGGCAGCATCCCAACTAGGGAGTCCCAGACTGTCCTCTCCTCAGCCACCTCCACCAGCTCCTCTGACAGGACCCCAAGGCATTCCCAGGCCAGGTTGAAGATGTACTTTCTCCAACGTGTCCTGGGTCGACCTGGGGGTCTCCTGCCTGAAACGCCTCCCCAGGGAGGCGTCCAGGAGGCATCCTGATCAGATGTCCGAACCACCTCAACTGGCTCCTTTCGACATGGAAGAGAAGCAGCTCTACTTCAAGTCTCTCCTGAATGTCCGAGCTCCTCACCCTATCTCTAAGGCTGAGCCCGGCCACCGTACAAAGAAAACTCATTTCGGCCGCTCGTATCCGTGATCTTGTTCTTTCGGTCATTACCAAAAGTTCATGACCATAGGTGAGGATTGGGAGGTAGATCGACTGGTAAATCCAGAACCTTGCTTTCTGGCTCAGCTCCTTCTTCACCACAACAGACCAGTTCAATGTCCGCATCACTGCAGACACTGCCCCAATCCCACCTGTCGATCTCCTGCTCCCTCCTTCCTTCACTCGTAAACAAGACCCTGAGATACTTAAACTCCTCAACTTGAGGCAGGACCTCTCTCCCGACACAGAGTTGGCAAGCCACCTTTTTCTGGTCGAGAACCATGGCCTCAGACTTGGAGGTGCTGATCCTCATCCTTCACACTCGGCTGCAAACCTCCCCAGCAAGAGCTGAAGGTCAGAGCTCGATGAAGCTAGGAGGACCACATCATCCGCAAAAAGTAGAAACGAGATTCTCCTGTCACCAAACTCGACACCCTCCACACCACGGCTGCTCCTAGAAATCCTGTTTATAAAGGTTATGAACAGGACCGGTGACAAAGGGCAGTTCTCTAGGAGTCCAACTCTCACTGGGAACAGGTCCGACTTACTGCCGGCAATGAGGACCAGACTCACGCGCCTCTGGTACAGGGACTGAATGGCCCTTAGCAAAAGACCATCCACCAGCTTTGGATTTAAAATGCAAAAAACTAAATAGAAGACGGTGCTTCAAAGAAAAAATATTCTAAATGTTGCACCTTTGTCTACAAGCTGGCACTTGAATATTTTGACACAACTGTCAGTCCACAGGGATATGCAGAAAAGTATGACCATCTTCAAGCATTTAAAAAAGATTTGCATGCAAAATCTATTTTAAACTCGTCATTGCCAGAAATCTAAGACAAAGTCCAGAAAAAGTTTATGTGAGTCAGAAGGCTGTTCTCTCAGTTCTGACCTGACCCACACATTTTTATCCAACCCTTGGCTGCTAATACAGTATTTTATTACTTACAATGCTATAATCCCACACCATCACTCAGCATGAAGTAAAAGTCATTTATTGATGCAGTAAAGACGTATTTTCTCTGTATTATTATATGATAGGGCTGATGGTTTTTGGGTGATGGATTAGTGAACAGTGAACAGATCCTGGGATCGAGTCTCATTTATGCATCACCCATTTGTTCCTACAAACCCTGATAAAAATCAAAGTTTAGTACAAATATTTATTGACAAATACTCTCAAATATGTACCTTAACTTAACTTCTAGATAAAGATTTATGGAACTTTAGCTTAGATAACCCTTAAAAGCCTGAAATATGTAACAATAATAATAAAAAATACTTTTAAAAACTGACCTGAAATATTTAATAAATATTAATACGGCAACTAAATATCATCCTGTCTACATTTATTATGTATTTATAACAATAGTAATAAAGAAATAAAATTGGCCCTTACTGACCCTGAGCGGGTCACACCATCACTCCCAGAAATCTTTGTTCTTCTTTATGCAGAAGATGGTTCTTAATGACACCAGCTGGTTCAATCAGACATCTTCCTGATAACAGACACATCTTGTATTTCTCAGCATTTAGGGAACCAGACAATCCATTAGCAGAAATAAAAGCCCAAACTTCAAAGAACTCCACCACAGTTCACATGTTTCTGTAGATGCTGATTGTTTTCTTCTAAAGTCAAATATAAAAATTTTTTACTCATCATTTCAAAATACCTGCTGCCATTTTACTGAAGGGATTACCAATATCATTAGCCACAGAATGGCTCCTAGCTGGTCAAAAATGAACAGAGGGCTTGCTTGGATGATCAAGAAAGTCCGATGTCTCACTGATATTTAGGCAGATGGGGCTCTAATTCATAAAAACACTGAAGAGTTTAAATTGTTCACAAACAGCTCAGAAAGAAGGGGTTTCACAGCGTTGTGAGGCAGCTCAGGATCAGAATGTAGCACCTTCTTTTTGTATTATGTTTGGTAGCTCCGCCCCCATACAACCTGACCAATCAACAGACTGAACATTTTCACCTGGTTTGAAGCGATGCATTTTGTTTTGTTTGCAGTTTTCCCTTTGTGAAAATAAAACTGAATGACAGGAAAAAGCTGCAAATAAAGAAAATGATGACCTGATTTGAACCAGAGGAATCAAACTACAGGCTGAGAGTCAATATGGCCCCTTTGGGATCAAAATGTTGCCCACCCTTCCCCTACAATAACATTTTCTGTTTTAAGTATTTGGAAAACTTGACATACAACCCTCAAAAGGCCTATGTGTGTTAAGATGTTGAAACACACAAAGCTGATATCACACACTGATAATGTGAGGTTTGAACCCCCACACAGCAGCTGCACTGGCCTGTAAAAATAGACATCCGTGTCGGAGCCCATTTTGCTTTTAGAACACATTACCGATGGATGGAGAGCCAACAGCTATGATATGATTTCATGAAAGATGTATGTGATACTTAGAGTTCAACAGTAAGCAGATCCCACTGCTGAGGTTTCACTGGTGGTTAAGCACTTCACACTGTTGTCGTCTCTTTCACCAGCTCACACTCGTGCACCAGAAGTGGTTCAGATGTGCAAAGTGATGCTTTGGCTCAGTGTTTTGCTCGTATGAGACTATTTGTTTAGTGTATGCTGTTCATACTGCTGCAGCGTGCACAGTAGCATAGCAATTTGTTTAGTTGAAACAATCTAAGCAAACAGTCTCATGCAAAACTAGATATTTACAAAAAGGTGCTTTACTAACGTTTTGTTTTAGAGCAAGATTTGTTTTAAATAACCCAAAAGTTGCCACCAATTTGGAATTAATCTGCAGCAGTGTCTCTCCATGAGTATTGCTCCGGTCAGAGGACCGTTTCTAGGACCGTTTCTGTCCTGTTTCTAGAGGCTCTGTCAGCTTTGAGTGATGTCACCAGGTGTTATGGTCCTGACTGTAGATAGATACCTGATAGAA
Organism: Callopanchax toddi; assembly: GCA_006937965.1. Taxonomy (NCBI): domain Eukaryota; kingdom Metazoa; phylum Chordata; class Actinopteri; order Cyprinodontiformes; family Nothobranchiidae; genus Callopanchax; species Callopanchax toddi. The sequence continues at coordinate 897,396 of SSNR01000110.1, read as the reverse complement.
CGTCACTTCAACATGACCCCAACGTCCCTTTGATAATTAGATGTATCGAGGGTTTTTCGGATACATAGGCTCATCCACCTGTGGGCCCATCACCTGCAGGAGGAGCATGAAGGGTCCGGTGCAATGTGGATCAGGTGGCAGACCAAGGCGGGAGCTTTGGCGGTCAGATCCCCAGACAAGGAAACTGGCTATTAGAACATGGAAGGTCACCTCTCTGGCAGGGAAGGAGCTGGAGGTTGTGGAAGAGGTTGAGCGGTACCGACTAGATATAGTCGGGCTCACCTCAACACATAACATTGGCTCTGGAACCCAAGTCCTAGAGAGAGGTTGGACACTCTTCTTTGCTGGAGTTGATCCAGGTGAGAGGTGGAGGGCTGGGGTACGTTTTTTGTTAGCCCAATGACTCACAGCGTGTATGTTGGGGTTTAGCCCGGGGGATGAAAGGGTAGCTTCACAGCGCCTTCGGGTTGGGGAACAGGTCCTAAGTGTTGTTTTTGCTTATGCACCAAGTAGCAGTTCAGAGTACCCACCATTTTTGTTCCAACTACAAGGGGATCACACTCCTCAGCCTCCCTGGAAAAGTCAACTCCATAGTACTGGAGAGCATGTCGATAGATGAATTTCGGATTGAGGAGGAGCAATGTGGTTTTCGTCCTGGTTGTGGGACTGTAGACCAGCTCTTTACCCTTGCTAGGGTGATGGAGGGGTCAAGGGAGTTTGATCTAACCCTCCTAGCTTCATCGAGCTCTAACCGTCAGCTCTTGCTGGTGAGGTTGTAGCGCCGGCAAAGGCGTTACTATCTCTGAATTCTGACCCCTTGGTTCATCACAACAATAACTCATCTTTTTCCCAATAACTTGGATTAAAATGACTCTTTTATTATGTTGTAACCTGAATCAACATTCCTTCCAGGACCGGTCGTGTCGGAAGACTCAGAAGACTTTCTTTAGTTAATAATTAAACTCAAAGACTCTTTGATGTCTCATTCTAAAAGACACTACCTTTAATCCACTGTCCAGAAATGTCTTAATATGATTAATTCATTTTCTTCCAGTATTAATGAATGTTGATGTTGCATCAGTATTATTTCATGGTTTCTACTTTTGCTAAAAAGGTTAAAGCATATTAATAATCCATCTAAGTTTTAGCTGGGTTTCCTTAATGACGAGAACCACGTGACTTGGTAACTCCTTCCCATTGGGCCACGCGTCCAAAACTTTCCACGGTCAGACTTCCTGCCTGGAAGCTACCGAGTTCTGGAGTTCTCGTTTCAACCTACAACGAGAGAACAGCCTCCGTTTTCTCCGCTACACGGTAGGCTTTGATGCCGACTGCCGTCTTGGGTATTAGCCCCAAACAGTCGAGGTTTCCCCGGCTAAGAAGCTAGGCACCATCCGTCTGCTTCTGTTCACCTGCCAGGGGGAAGAACATGCTAGCCTCTTCCACCAGCCGATCATGGAGCCGCTGACCGACTCATTCAGACGCTTCCGTGCCCTGGAGCGGCCTCCCGGTCCGGGGATACTCCGAGGCTCGTCACACCAACCTACCAACAGACGAGCCTCCACTTCCCACGCCGAGGCGATCTGGAGCGGTTTCAGCAGGTACCAACCCGATCTGGTAAAACCGAGGCTCTTGATAAATAACACTCCTTTCAACTTAGTCTCAGCTCCCCTCCTAACTAGCTCAGACTCCCTAGAGATATTTAATATCTCACGGGCTCTCGTCATTAACTCTCAGCTTAATAACATCAGAAGAATCTCTTAAGATGCACCATCTACCTCATATCTGTCTGTTCGTTCAATCTGTTTCTTTAATAAAATAACTGTAGTCTAAGTCTGCTTCTGGGTTATAACTTCCAAATATAACGTACGTAGGTCTTCCCTTTGAATCACAAGAACCTAAAGTATCCTGCATAATAATTAGGTTAGTGAAGGTAGCTAACAGTGATTAGCATTAAAACCGACAGAAACTAAGCTAATAACCTTGCAGAAGTGTGTCCGTATTATAACAATAAAATCAGGTTATATTACGCTACAAGGTTCACAGCCGAGTGTGAAGCGACTGGGATGAGGATCAGCACCTCAAAGTTTGAGACCATTGTTCTTGACTGGAAAAGGGTGGCTTGCCAACTCTGGGTCGGGAGAGAGGTCCTATAGGAGTTTTAAGTATCTCGTGGTCTTGTTCACAAGTGAAGGAAGGAGGGAGCAGGAGATTGACAGGCAGATTGGGGCAGTGTCTGCAGTGATGCGGACGCTGAACCGATCAGTCGTGGTGAAGAAGGAGCTGAGCCAGAAAGCAAGGCTCTCGATTTACCGGTCGATCTACCTCCCAATCCTCACCTATGGTCATGAGCTTTGGGTAATGACCAAAAGAATGCGATCGTGGATACAAGCGGCTGAAATGAATTTCCTGTGCAGGCTGGCAGGGCTCAGCCTTAGAGATAGGGTGAGGAGCTCGGACATCCTGGAGGGACTCAGAGTAGAGCCGCTGCTCCTCCATATAAAGGAGCCAGTTGAGGTGGTTCGGGCATCTGGTCAGGATGCCTCCTGGACGCCTCCCTTGGGAGGTGTTTTGGGCATGTCCTGCCAGCAGGAGGCCCCCGGGTCGAGCCAGGACAAGCTGGAGGAGTTACATCTCCAGGTTGGGATGCTGCCCCCGCGACCCGGAAGGGGAGGCAAGGCGAGGGCTTTTCATGAACTCTAATGATGCTTCAGTTTTACTGAAGTGGCTGAGAAAACTATGGGCTTTAGGATTTACCCATTGTTTAAAGATTAGAAAAAAAAACATATTCAGAAATCAAATGCTGCTTGTTAAAATAAAAACTTTGGGTAGGAAATCAAGACATGTATGAAGACATGTTTCCTACAGTTTTTATACTGTTACCTTTGACCCTGTGTATTATTTTTTGTCCTGATTTTGTTCAGCACTTTGTGATGTTTCCTGTATCTGTGAAAGGTGCTCTATAAATAAAATTGACGTTTTTAATTACTTACTTAATAGTTGATGATATTTTTGCAGTTCATCAAAATAAACAATTTGGTATTTCAAGTAAAATTCTCCTTAAATAAATGTTTTAATAAATGCCAAACTACTTTACTACGACTAGTACTTCACTCAAAAAATCTACTAAAAGAGCTCTCATTGACTTACACTGTTTCTCGCCCACAAAGGCTGCTCGGTCCCGTTTGACCCGTCAAAGAGTCAAGCTCATCGAAATGTTCCAGTGAAGCTGGCAGCTTTAACTGGTTCCATGATGTGTTCAGAAACACAATGAAACCAGTCAGGAACAGGAATCCATTCTGCACCATGACCATGTATTAGAAAAGTAGGAATATTACAGTTATTTATATGTTATCAGTGCATTTCTTACTGCTGCTGTGTGTTGCATCATATCTGGCCTTATTGTCTGAGAGAGATGAATAATTACCATCCTGAGCCCAGATAAGACATCAAAATCTGATCATTTAGGAGCTCTAAAAATACACTTTCTCTCCACTCTGAATCATTTATTGTACATCTCAATAACATGTAAAAGCTATGCATTGGTCAACTTGGCCCTTACCTCCTAAAGCAAAACTTTCCTTTCAAATGGGCGGTTGGGTAGGTGAGTTTCTCTAAGCCCCGCCCATTTCTCTTCTCCGCACATTTGCAAGACTTTGGTGGGTCTTCAGGGTCTCAGATGAAGGGAGTAAAAGAAAGACTTTTGTGCTCGTTGATCAACCATATACGAAGACACTGCCGTGCTTTGCTCGTAGCTTCACCATGACTGTTTGCTAACGTTTGTGAGGATGAGCGCTCCCGTGGTTTTTAAAGGGCGGGGGTGGGCTCAGGTAGACAAAGGTGCTCGTGATTGGCTCTGTCCTCTAGAGAGGAGTGGTCTTTTCCCTTCTTGACGTCAGCAGGGGAGAGATTTAGAAACCACCCATTTTAACATTAGCTCAAAACACATTTCCCAAAAATGAGAAACAGGAAGTGAAAACGGTGAAAATATTTTAACACTTTTGGGTCTCAGACACAGTCTTTGGGACTGATATGATTGTTAGAAGATCTTTAAAAGGGGTGGTTTTGTCAGAATCCATTTTTTTCATGTTTTCATAGTTTCTAATAGGTCCCCCTGAGCCTGTCATGTAGGCCAAACATGAAAACTCTCTGTTCCCTGGTTATTAAGGAAAAAAAAAAACAGAATTTCTAAGAAATGAAACTTAAAATTGCGGTTGTGCAGTTGTACACATTGTGATGTCACAACGTGTATTCGCTGAGATAGTAACGCCTTTCGGTCCGCCTAACTGCTAGCTTTTGTTTTTTCTTAATTCAACATGGCGGAACACAGACCTATAGCGTAGCTATAGCACAGGCCTGTACCTGGCGTGTGGCGTAGCAGCTATATAACACTGACTACAAATCTGCAGGTACTGAATTCAAACCCTGGAGCTGGCTGTATTTATTTATTTTGCATTTAATTTAATAAATTCTGTAGGTGCAGCTATTGGCTAAAGGCCTATTCATACTCCACGAGAAGAAATAACTTTGTTCTCGCTGGGGGGCTGCGAGAACAAAATGACGTCATTTTGGAATCTGAATGCTGCAATTTTAGTAAAACAAAAGAAACAAGCAAACCAAATGACTCACAGTCGAGTTGAATAATTATGGAATCAATCAGCAGGGTTGTCACAAGCTGTCAAGTTGTTTTCACTCAATAAGTATCCATTTGATGAGAGAGTGCCCTCAGCCAGTAGCGGTAGCCACGCTAGCTTCATAGGGCCACCCCGGAAAGTAAACACCCTTCACAATAAAAGCTGTTCTTGGTAGTAGAGCTTAAGTTTACATGGCACAGCAAACACAGTTTATCCAAATACTGTTTGACATCTCCACTCACTAACGTTTTCGTCTCGTTTTGTCTTGTCGATGAATACGCCCAGACGTCTCGTCTTATTTTAGTCATCAAAGAGCCGTATATAAGTCGTCTGTGTCTTGTTAACGTCTTTGAAGGTGCATTAACGCTTTAATTTTGTTATCATCTCGTTAACAAAAACAACACTACACAGATACATATATTTTTCCAGCCACTTCCTCAGCTAAACATACTTGCATCTCAGATTTTTACAGATTGACTCTTTTTCTTTTTTTTTTTTAGAGAAAAGCAGTTGTCAAAGAGAGGACTGATGTCAGAGCTTTGATTAAACTGAAGCTATTTTCCATCTATAACGATGTGTTTTGGGAATCTGAGGGTAACTTTTGAGCTGCAGAGCTTCATACAGAACTGTCAGCCAGCTGATTGCTTTTATATTTGCTTTTATTGGAAGTGGAGAAAGAGACTTTTCTTCAAACGCTGCAGCCTTACAAAGAGAAATGACGGGTCTAATTTTGTCTCTAGCTTTGGTTTGTTGCTGTAGATCTTTGATATTTTGAGCAAAGGGAACAGAGGGCAGCCTGCTCTGATTTGCCAGGCTGGTGCTCGTCACTGTAATGTTTTTACTGTATGTGTGATCATCTGTTTACAGCTCCTTCTCCTATTCACCCATGGCTGGCTGGTTAAAAGTAAAGTAAATGCAAAATAATAATACTAATAATAATATTAATACGATATAAAAATTGTGACAAAATACAAAAAAGTATGTTTCCTTTATTGTTAAACTCACTAAAGTCAAAATGAATGTTGTCCACCTGGAAAGATCATGGAAAGAATGAAAAACATTTTACTATTTCCCATTGATAGACTTTAGGGTTGAGATATTGTTGAATATTGTGGTTATATAAATGACATTAAACTAGTTTTATGTCATCATTTTAAAGCAACTTTAAGACAGTATAATGTAGCGACTATGAGTCGTGAGTTTGGCAGCTGCTTTGAATTATTGTTAATGTTTAAAACTATTTTTCAAGTTATTTAAAGTGCCTGTGACTCCATATTTAAATCACTTTATATTAAACAGGTGTAATCTTTGATGCCAGATTAGCGTTGCACCATTATAACTCAAAATACGCTGTAATTATTTCCTAACGAGCAACTCAGAGATCAGAAGAAAGCGCCGCCTTCCGGTTCTGCTGGGTTTCTCCTTATTTGGCAGCCTGACACTTCTGCTGCAGCAGGGGGCAGTGCCGTCGCGTGAAGGAGAAACGAAACTGAAACTAAACACTACACGGTCTATGGGCAATGGCAGCGGCACTGCCTTGCTCCAGTTGTCGTGAACGTGCATGTGGGAGGAGAATTGACCATATAAGGAAGTCCGGATCACTATGACCTCATAGCGGGCTGGAGTGAAAAAAACTGTTTGAAACCTGGGTCTGAAATCTGGAAGAGCTTCTCACTGGCTGTACTAGGAGACCGATGGACGCCGTTTTTTGCTCTTTCTGGCAGGTTTAAGGTGAGAACTCAACGTTGCAACATGATAGATAAGTCAGAAAACATGGAAACCGGTGTCATGGGCACTTTAAAGTTCAAAAATATAAAATATAATTTGGAGTTGAGAATATCAACAAAATTATGTTTATTTGACATGATTTTGAAACGTATCTAGAAATAATCAGGACTTAATGAGATCCTAATCTTGAGTTTTGTTCTGTGTGAAACTAAAAGTCCTCATTTGTGTTTTCCAGATGTTTTATTGGTGCTGCTTGATGCTCTTCATATGACAAACTGCAGAGCTGCATCTTTGGCTTGTTTTCAGCTTTTGAATCCCTGATTTGTTTTTAATTGAAGTGTTTTTTTACTTTTTCACTTTAGTTCAGGTAACTTGAAATAATGACTTTAAAATAATGAATGCATTGTTTTGTGTGATTATGACGCCGTAGGAGGAACAGGCAGATGGAAAGCAGCGTTGTGTCCTTCAGCTGGATGACAAACACAGAGAAAGACATGTAGAAATGTGATGTCACTGTGTGAGAGAAATGAGTTGAAGGTTGCCCTGCATTCACAGCGGAAACAGCTTTTTATTCTAAGTAAATGGATGAACTGATTCCCAAATTATATTCAAGATTTACTTGTAAAACCCAGCTTTGAATCAAATGAAAGACACGCTTTGACAGTGAAATGTGTTTTTTCCTCTTTTAACTGCAAACCTGCAGCTTTGGGGATAGAAATAAAACCATTTCGTTTTACAAAGCATCAGATATGAGCTGTACTTCAAAATGATTGTTTTTAGAGAAACAAAGAAAATAGGAAGTAATATCCTACCTAGGTCAGGTGAGGCTCCTGTGCTTTATGTCCAAACTTGTACAGATAGTTTCCAGTTTACAGAATCCGACAGAAAGCTGGTGCCAGCAAAGACTGAAGGTGCTTTCAGTCTGAATTCCTCTGAGTCTCTATATGGGCTTGAAACCTCTGCAGCTCCAAGGATTGTGTTGCATTGGGTCAAGTATTGCCACTTGTTCTGAACTCCAAAAGCGCACAGTGATACAGAAATCTATAAATAACCAAGCGTCTGCAATCAGCACCTGCCAACAGGTGTTACAAAACCTCAGGCGTTTGTCTGCTGGTCTGACAAGCAGGTGATCATCCTCTGGTGGGTTTATAAGGCAGTGAAAAAGTTCCAGGCAGAAAGTATTGCTCAAAAAGTCAGCGCTTAAAGCAGCCTATAAAAAGAGGAACCAGGGGGACTGAAACTAAAGCAAAGCACAGAAAAATCTATTCCACTACAAAGCTTAATGCAGCAAAAACAATCCCATGTTGCAAATGGATAAATGAATCAGTCCATGGCCTTTAAATCTGTCATGGACAAACAGGCAAAGGAATAAAAGATAAATCGCCAACCTCCAAAGGCACCTGGAATTAAGGGTCCTTCAAAGTATTTGGATATATTAGTTGTGAAAAAGAAACTTACTAACAAACATCCTATAAAATTACAAACTCTATATTTCAAATCTCTTAAGGAGATGCCTCAAAACATTTAACAGGTAAAAAATACTAATAAGTGCAATAGTGACCACAGACTCACTACTGAGCAGCACAGACTTAACACCGCTATAAGGAGATGATTAGGATTAATCAGAATTAATAAACAGGTCAGACTATCAAGACAAGACAAAACACACACACGCACGCACACACACACACAGTTAGCAGTGTGGGCTGATGGCCTGGTGGGTGGATGTCCTGCCTGCAAAGGTAAACTCCCAAATGCTTTAACTTCTCTAAAGTGCTAAATTTACTGCAAACGCGACCCAGAAGTGCCACACTGAAGGGTGACAGTTAAGTAGGCCACTGTTCGTTATCTTCAGATTAATTAGTGAGAGGTATGAGAGCCAAACAAACATCCCAAAGCCTGCTGAGTGTTAGCATTTCACACTGAGGCAGTGTTCATCCTCCCCCCGCCTCCTCCCTCCGGCAGCAGCGGTAGTTCCGCGGCGCGCAGTCCGGATGAGAGCTCCTCCTCCCCGGCCTCCTCCCGTCCCCTCTCCCCGGTGCCCTCCGGCCCGACCCGGCGCTCGCAGTCCCGGTGACCGACAGAAGACCCGCTGAGGGCAATTTCTCTCATCTTTTAGACGGAAATGTTTCTGGGGGTGGTCTCCTTAGCGCGCGCCCGCAATGCGCATGTCAGAGCTTAACTTGTCAAGGCTGGCTGGGTTAACGGGAGTTTAATTGAGATCAAAAGCTGCGGGAGGGTGCGCGTGCGTAAGAGAGCGCGCGCGTGTGCGTGAAGGTGCGGTGCGATGCGCAATGGGTCCGCCTGTCTGCTGCGCCTCCCTCCTCCTGATCAGCGCCGTCCAGCGTGCAGCCAGTCAGCAGTCCGGACTGGTTAGCTTCAGTTCCCAGTGCAGGAAAAAACACGAACGAACATGAAACACCTCTCCGCGGAGAATGAAATAAAAAAGTCTAAAAGCCGCCGCGCTACAAACTGGATGCATCCCAGATGCTAACAGGCGCAACTTAGTCCCTCGTCCTCCTTCCCAACAAACGGCGCTTCATACTCAATTAATCCGAAAGGAGAGCAAGTGATGCAGAGTCTCCTGCCTGCTGCATGGATGGAGATAATCCTGCACAGGTGGACAGCAGGACAGTTTGGGGAGGCGGCGGCGCACCGACTCCCAGCGCTTCAGTCTCTCCTCCTCCTCTCCGAATCTCTCCGTCAGAGAGGGAGAAGCTCTGGAGGGGTGGGGCTGGATGGATCCCCGCTGGGACCTGGAGGGAGGTTTTCCTTTTTTACAAGAACTCTGTCTTTCTCCCTCAGTCATTTCTTGTTGCTTCTTACATTCTGCTGTTACACTGAAGAGCAGCCTGACCTTCTGCGAGCTTATTATTATCAAATCAAAAAGCCCAGTTCATAATAAAGCCCCAAATTCACAGCCAGCCATACATTATGAGGATGAGGAACCAGAGCTGAGAGACCTGTCTGTGTCTGGGGCAGAAGTTATAATCAAACATCTACAGCAGAGCAGGGGAGTTGATGAGGACTGGTTGTGGATCACGGTGAGGGTTGGACTCTGCCAGGGTCACCAGTTCTGTTCATAACCTTTATGGACAGAAGGGACAGCCGTGCTGTGGAGGGTGCTGAATTTGGTGGCAGGAAAATCTCATCTCTGCTTTTTGCAGATGGTGTGGTCCTCCTAGGTTCACCAGGCAGCTGACATGAAGATCGGCACATCCAAATCAGAGACCATGGTTCTTGATCAGAAAAGTGTGGCTTGTCAACTTCAGGTCAGGGGAGATGTCCTATCTCAAGTGGAGGAGTTTTGTCTATAGGGCTTTTTCACAAGTGAGGGAAGGAGGGAGATCAACAGGCCGATTGGGGCAGCGTCACATCTGTCATGGTGAACAAGGAGCCTCCTGATTTATCGGTTGATCTCTGTGCCAATCCTTTCCTATGGTCATGAGCTTTGAAAGAACAAGATTGTGAATCCAAGCGGCCAAAATGAGTTTCCTCCGCAGGACTCAACCTTAGAGACAGGGTGAAGAGCTCGGACATCTGGGAGGGACTTGTAGAAACCACTGCTCCATATCAAGAGAAGTCAGCTGAGGTGGTTTGAAAATCTTCTCCTTGAAATACCTCCTATTCCTCCCTGAAAGTGTTTCGGGCAGGAGTCCACCAGGTTGACCCAGGACACACTGGAGGGATTATGATCCAGGCTGGCCTGGGAACGCCTTGAAGTCCCATTGAAGATGCTGGTAACTGGAGGAAAGCACGGCAAGGCCATTTACACACACACACACACACACACACACACACACACACACACACACACACACACACACACACACACACACACACACACACACACACACACAGAGGCACATAGAGACGAATCAAATAAAAATCAAAAACACACACTTCTGATTCCAGCTGATTCAAACATTCAGATGAAAGTAACTTTAGTCTGCAGACACAGCTGAGATCCAGCAGATGACTTGAACTCATTGTGACTGATGCAAACCATCAGCACTTCCAGAGTGTTAAGAGTCTTATCATAAATCTGTTTCCATGACAACGGTGTGATAAAAGAAACTTTTTGGACTGCCATTGACACAGTATCCAGCAAAAATGAGTCTTTATCACTAAAATGAATAGAAACATGACCTCTGTGCACGTGGCCAGTATCTTCATGTTTATTCTAAAACTCAAAATGAAATAAAAATTCTCATTATGCTAAATGGAAGACGCTGTGATCAGCTCTCAGTTGATCTTTAAACAGTTTTTAATCATCGTCTGCAGACTTTCAACCGAACGTTTCACCACCCCAAAGATTTCTTTCTTCTCCTCTTGTCTTTTCTCCCCTCCCTTTCTTTTCTTCTTCCACGCTCTCTCTGAACAGTCTGTCTGCTCTATAATTATTTCCATGGTTACCATTAAAGATGGCAAGCTAAGCCTGATGTACTGTGGTAGTAATCTCTTCCTCTCCCCTCCTGTTCCCTCTGTCCTCTCCTCTCATCTGTTGCTTTCTTTCTCTTCTTCTCATTTACATTGCTTTGGTTGCATCCGTTTTATCTGCTTCTTTCCAGCAATGTTCTTGTAGCTTCATGCAATCTGCTTTAAACCAACATTTCATTTGGAAGCAGACACAACTCCAGTATTTGAACAAATACATGTAATCTATTTGTAAGCTAGAGAGTCAAACGGTCCCACAAGCATCCATCACATTGTCTTCTATTGCTTCGCTTTTCAAAACTCTCCTAGGATGAGTTTTGAGGATATAATACTTTGTTTATGAACCCGTATGTAGAGATTAGGGTCCATATGAGGTTCCATCAGGGGGGCGGAGTTTGCAGTCACAGCAAAAGTTTACTTTTAGACCAAAGTTCATGCATTTAATTTATTAGATTACAAAAAAGTACTGAGTGTTTATTGATTGGAAATGTGTTCGATTCTGTCCTTTATTTATTTTATTATCACACTGCACCACATTTTATTAGATTTATTGTACAGTGCTTTGTGACTCTCTCTCTGTGTGTGTGTGTGTGTGTGTGGGGGGGGGGGGATTTACTCTCAATAACATGTTTTTTTTTCTTTCTACCACCACATTTTTTGCTGAGAAATCTTAATTATCAAGAAGATTTCTAAAATAAACCCCTATGCACATAAAGAGTTTATGCTATATTATATTTTACATCCATTTACTTATGCAATCAGCAGAGTAAAAAAACTGAAATTTAATCTGTTTCAATACGTTTTATAATAAAGTACTTATTAACACTGAAAAACATTGTTTTGGGGCATTAAAGCTTCGGTCCCAGGAGATGCCACCACATAGATTAAAACTTCCTGATTTAAAAATCAATTTGTTGAAGTTTAAATCCTAGTCTCATTAAAACAGCAGCTCCTATGGATTCAAATGTTTTTACTGGTTGATGTCCTTCTTCCTAAATTAGTTGATAGAATAATCAATACAGTCATTAGTGCAGCCCTGATATCTTCATTTGTTTATTTCAGGTGTTTAATCCTTTAAAATCATAAAATCTGTTATTTAGCAACAAAACGAGCAGCAAAGAGAAATGAGTTTCTGAGCCTTGTCTTACTTTATTTGACCTTTATTTATCCAGGAAAAAATCCCACTGAGATTTCAAGGAAGATTGTTGTAAAAAGAAACAAAACCTTCCTGTCTTTTTCCTGCTTTTGTCTATTGGTCCTCTGTGTTTAGTTTGTATGGATTTGAATTCGAATCCTGGAGTGGACTGAACTAGACTGCATGTAGCCGGATCAGAACTGGACTTTTTGTAAAGTTCCCTGATGTGAGTTTTATTGTAAACTGCTGCTAAACAAACCAGAGGTAACTGAATAGTTAAAGTCTTCTAACATTTCTGAGCACCCCTGTAACAACTTGGACTTGTGGGTTATGTAACTCTGTCATGTCCAGCACACTGCAGAGCACACACCAGCTTGTGTCAGTCTCCGTGTTTCAGATGGAAAGATAACAGAGGGGGGTTGAGCTGACAGGAAGGGACTGAACCAGAGTTGTAGTAGTAGAGTCACACCGTGACAGACAGACTCCTGAGAGGTTGGAGGAGAAAATGGAAAGAAAGGGAGAAGACAAGTGTTGGAGGGTAGGAAGTGCTGCTGAGAAAGTCTTGTATTCTTTGACAGGATGATGGATGGTTGAACAAGGAGGACAGGACTATATGTGTGCGCACTGCCACCTCACTGGGCTTAATGCCAAGCTGTGGTGACAGTAAGACCCACAGTCTACTGGTGTGGAACGAGCTGCCAGGTTCACAGAGGCTTTACTGCTCCTCCTCACCTCAGCCTGGCCTCTAACACATTCATCAACTTTGTAACAAACATAACAAGACAGTATATTCAAAGTGGCACCGCTCAGAGCAGAATTAAAGTCCTTGTTAAAGCTGTGTGTGTGTGTGTGTGTGCGTGCGTCCATGCGTGCGTGCGTCCGTGCGTGCGTGTACGTGCGTCTATGCTCACAGGGTATAAACACAATGCAGTAGGCTGCATAGTGCTGTAGATCAAGACTAACTAATCAAGGAACAAGTTTACAAACTAATTTTTGACACATTTAGAAGAATTACCTATAAATGAACCTATTTTAAAAATGTGTCTTCTGTTGAATGAACCTGACAGAATGTTTTCTCACAGTGTTGGTTCCATGGTCTCATAATAAAATGGCTGATACCCTCTGCCACACGTTGAAAACAGACTGATTGTTTATTGTTTGTATTTATTTATAAATAAAAGTTAAAACAAAAAGACCTGATGATTGATTCGTCATTGTCCTCAATTGTAAAAATAAGTGGAATGCTCCAGTTTATAAGATTCAACATGTTTTTTTTTAATGATTTGGGTTCTTTTATTTTCAGACACAGAGATTATTAGGTACATTTGACATCATCTCTATTTTGACATTTTTGACCACTGGCTGCAGTCTTCATCAGACAGCTGATGAAGACTCGTCACACCAACACCTGTGACATTTCTGATGGAAGACAGCAGCCAGTAGTGGAAAACGGTGAATAGAAACTTACCTAATAAATAGGGGTGTAACGAGATCTCGTGGTACGAGATCTCGCGATATTAAAACGTCACGATATGTCTCGTTGAGATAACTTCTATCACACGAGCCCTCATGACCAGATTATGTAAAGGTATTTGCATTTGGGCACGCAAGTGAAACATTGGTTACTAGGCAACATATGTCAACGTTGGAAAACGATACGGTTAATGTTGTTATTGAAGCATGAAAACAAATAAATAACATAATAATAAATGACAATCTATTTTTTTTAAAGTGACAGTAAATGTAAGCAGCTGTCAGCGCTGCAGCTCCAGCACTCAGAATTCCAGCTGACCTAGAGAAGTGTCTGCCTGAACGTGGAAATAGTGAAATTACAGCTGGTGATACGATGTGTGGCTCAGAGCAGAAAGGTGTGGATCCCTAAACCTCCTGCATTAAAGGATCCATAACAGTCAGTCAGTCGCAAGGAGAGAGAGGAGAGAGAGGAGAGGGGAGGAGAGAGAGGAGAGGAGAGAGAGGAGAGGAGAGGGGAGGAGAGAGAGGAGAGGAGAGGGGAGGAGAGAGAGAAGAGGAGAGAGAGGAGAGGGGAGGAGAGAGAGGAGAGGAGAGGAGAGAGAGGAGAGGGGAGAGAGAGAGGGGAGGAGAGAGAGGAGAGGGGAGGAGAGAGAGGAGAGGAGAGAGAGGAGAGGGGAGGAGAGAGAGGAGAGGGGAGGAGAGAGAGAGGAGAGGAGAGGAGAGAGAGGGGAGGAGAGGGGAGGAGAGAGAGGGGAGGAGAGAGAGGAGAGAGAGGAGAGGGGAGGAGAGAGAGGAGAGGAGAGAGAGGAGAGGAGAGGAGAGAGAGGAGAGGGGAGGAGAGAGAGGAGAGGAGAGAGAGGAGAGGAGAGGGGAGGAGAGAGAGGAGAGAGAGGAGAGGAGAGGGGAGGAGAGAGAGGAGAGGAGAGGAGAGAGAGGAGAGGGGAGGAGAGAGAGGAGAGGAGAGAGAGGAGAGGGGAGGAGAGAGAGAAGAGGAGAGAGAGGAGAGGGGAGGAGAGGAGAGAGAGGAGAGGGGAGGAGAGAGAGGAGAGGAGAGAGAGGAGAGTGGAGGAGAGAGAGGGGAGGAGAGAGGAGGAGAGAGAGGAGAGGAGAGAGAGGAGAGAGAGGAGAGGGAGGAGAGAGAGGAGAGGAGAGGAGAGGAGAAGAGGAGAGAGAGGTGAGGGGAGGAGAGAGAGGAGAGAGAGGAGAGAGAGGAGAGGAGAGAGAGGAGAGGGGAGGAGAGAGAGGAGAGGAGAGAGAGGAGAGAGAGGAGAGGGGAGGAGAGAGAGGAGAGGGGAGGAGAGAGAGGAGAGGGGAGGAGAGAGAGGAGAGGGGAGGAGAGAGAGAAGAGGAGAGAGAGGAGGGAGAGGAGAGGAGAGAGAGGAGAGGAGAGGAGAGAGAGGGGAGGAGAGGGGAGGAGAGAGAGGGGAGGAGGAGAGGAGAGAGAGGAGAGGAGAGGAGAGAGAGGAGAGGGGAGGAGAGAGAGAAGAGGAGAGAGAGGAGAGGGGAGGAGAGAGAGAGAGGAGAGGGGAGGAGAGAGAGAAGAGGAGAGAGAGGAGAGGGGAGGAGAGAGAGGAGAGGGGAGGAGAGAGAGAGAAGAGGAGAGGAGAGAGAGGAGAGAGAGGAGAAAAGGAGACAGAGACAGGTGTGTGCATCTGAAACCTATCTATATGAAACACTATGGTTATCACTGTATTAAACACAGTTTTATTATCTAAAATAAAAAAGCTTTTCTTAACTTTTCTTTTATGTTCTATCAATGATCAAACCCTTTAAGGATTTAGTGAAGTTTAACTGAACTGATTCTATTTTTCAACAAGAAGAGAGAAAAGAAAACCAGGAGAAAAAAGGCAGAGACAGAATAACAGCACTGGAGAGCTGAGAAGCAAAGGACTGAAAGATCACTGAGAGAGACATGGACACATTGGGGGTGGAGGTGGGGGGGACATGTCCCCTGCACATTTTTAAAGGCAGTTTAGAGCCCTGTAGTTTTTACTGTCTAAAACATAGTGACACTATATGAAATGGATACTGGC
This sequence comes from Callopanchax toddi, assembly GCA_006937965.1. Lineage (NCBI taxonomy): Eukaryota > Metazoa > Chordata > Actinopteri > Cyprinodontiformes > Nothobranchiidae > Callopanchax > Callopanchax toddi. The sequence continues at coordinate 881,956 of SSNR01000110.1, read as the reverse complement.
TGTTGTTCTAGGTGTAGGTTTAATATCATGGCTCTGTTTAAACTGATCAAGTCCTCTCCTCTTCACCTGAAATCAAATGTTTATCTTTGGTGAGACAGGAGAGGAAGAGACAGGAAAAAACATTTGCAGCAATAGTTTGATCTTTGAAAAATTATTGAACATTTGATTAAATCTCATCTGGTGAGTTTTCAGTTTCGTTACACCCCTACTGATAAGATTCAAGAAATCAGAAAAAGAAAGACATCAGTTGAGTTTGTGGAAAAACTTCTAAAAGTGTGGAATAAAAGCGCTTTTTGTTGCTTAAATTTGATCTTTGAAGTTTTCTTGAAACTATTATTAAATATCATCTCGTCTCGCGACTTTTGGGTATCGTTACACCCCTACTAATAATCTCAAATTGCCTGAAAACAAAATAACCCAAATAATTATGGAATGTTCCAGATTTGGAGTGAGACTGAGAAAACGTTGTTTACTTGAGGTGGAAAGAATAGGAAAAAGTTCCTTTATGACAAGTGCTCCTGGGAAGTCCTCAATGTGACCGCCCACAGGGGCAGCCTGCTCTTCCACAACCTGCTATTCTAAATTTGAGCAGCATGTAGCTCAGTTGGTAGACTGGCCAGCCTGATAACTGGAGGGTTGCCAGTTCAATCCCAGCTCCAGCTGGGTTACATTGTTGTGTCCTTGGAGACACTTCACCCACCTTGCCTACTAGTGGTGGTCAGAGGGACTGACATGGCATCTGTCAGTGTTATCCAGGGCAGCTGAGGCTACAATGTAGTTTGTCACCACCAGTATGTGAATGAGTGAATGAATGGGTGAATGACTGTTGTGTTGTATAGCGCTTTAGGGTGAAGAGAACACTCTAGAAAGCGCTCTCAGGACATTTACCATTTAAATTTGTGACCAATGGTTGATGGATATCAAAGGAGAAAATAGTTCTGTCCTGATGATGTGATGTTGGGTTTGGTCAGTGAGGAAAAAATGACCAAATGTTCATGTTCAAAGCTGTTTCACATTCTTAAGCAGTGTGCAATTTTTGAAAAAGGCAGAACCATCGTGGAAGAACCATGATACCGTCGCTCTATGAGTTTGTCTGGGTGGGGCGGTGGGGTTGGAGTAAGATGCTGCACCAGTTCGGGGAAGCCGGTTCTGTCTGGACCTCTGCACACCCCATTCCCCCGGACATGCGCTGCACTCTAGACTGTGGAGCAGGTTGTGTGTGTTGATTAGAAACCAGGACATAGTCAGTCCAGTGCGGGGTGCAATAAAACCTATCTGGGGATGAGAGGAAGGGGACAGCAAAAGCAGAGGGGGGAGGATTTGCAGGAATGTTGAGCTAAGTTATCTGTATTTATATACCTAGATGCTAAAAATGACCAAAGCTGGTGGTCCGAATGCTAATATGACATTAAACTTATTACATATTTCTATTGTAAGAAATGTTATAGTTCTCACCTGATAGACTGGAGGTGCTACAGCACTGACATTCAACACAGACAATTTAATTCAGAAAAGGTTAACTTCTGCTGTTTAGCTAAATATTGCTGCAACAAAGCAGTAAACCCCCCTCAGATGCCCGAGGCTGTACAATAAATGGAATGTATTACCACCAGTGTTTTAGTTGTTTACCAATCAAAGCACTTTACGGTCCCTAGTACGCACACTCATTTCAATTCAATACACTTATTAGCCATCTTAAGAATTTACAATTGATTGCGAGTTAACTATGGACACTCATGTGATTAAAAAATGTAATTGATTGACAGGCCTAGTTAGAACACGACTTAATTGGTGAACACCTTGATCTATTGTATCTCGGGTACAGGAAGCTCTCCTCAGTCAGAAACAGGCATCAGCAACAGTTTTAATTATCTAAAATCAAAAAGGTCCCTTCTGTTCATCAGCAGCATCCATCCAGACTTGAGTTTTTATCTCATCATCAGGATCATTTTACTGATAAAGTTGTCTTAATAAAGTGCAAATATGTGTTTTAGAGAAGCAAATTAAAGAAGGATTGATGCTTTTGATGCACTGAAGAAAAAACATTTTATGTTGTTTCACAAAATCAGAACAAGATTTTAAATTTAACTTAAAAGTAACAGAACAATGAAAAGAGTTTATTTAGCTGATTTTACATTCTTACGTCAATCCTGTAAAAACATTGAAAAATAAAATCAGGTTGGTCATCAGTTTCATATCAGCTGACTTTCATCTTTAGGGTAAATTCAAAACAGGATGAATGAATGCCTCCCTGCTATTTTTGTGAAATTTATGAAGTTTTCCAGCAATTTACTGCCTCAAATCATGTCTAAATACTTTTTTAAGATGCTATCCCCGGTAGTCACAGGCTTTTCATCATCACTTTGTCATACATGGTTGCCTTCCTGCAGATTCAAACGACAGCATTTCCAAATAAAAGCCCACAGTTCCAACCTTCAAAATACAGCCACCTGCTACCGGTGCACCGTCCACCCACATCAACACTTCTCTGCTATCCAGATATCACAAAGTCATCTGTGAGTCATCAGTACTTGCCAACTGCTGCGAGCATGTGGAAAAATCCACAGAGATGGTGATTAAAATTCAACAGTAGAAGTCGGTACTCCGGTAAAGGAGAGGTAGGAACTCCCTAAAGACAAAGCGGTGAGACTGATAGTTGGGTTCAGTGTTTGACATCATCTGATGCCTGTACGATAAACTGGATGTTTTATGGTCTTAATTAATTATTAATTAATTATTAATAATGGTCTTAATTATGGTGTTTTTGAGTCAGATGATGTGACCATAAACAGATGGAAGGACCTCCAACTTGATCAGTCGGCGTCAACCCAGTGAGTTCTGCAAAAACAGGCAACTAAACCTTTTTGCTCTTTGGAGGCATTTTGTTTCTCATCTGAGGAGCTTTCTCAAGTCAAACAAATGCAGAGCAACAAGCTTTAATCTGTAATGAGAGTTTTGTTAATGCGAGCCAGTAAATCCCCAGGTTTTTCCTCTGGAGGGTCATCACAGTCCTGAAGCTGTGCTGCTGTGGAGGAAGGGGTTGCGTTAACAGAATTTTTTCATCATTGAGTAGTGGGGTTTTTTTAAACTGTGACAAAAAAATCTAAAGGCCATCTGTCATTTTGATAGATTCCAATTCACATTCCTGACCACTTAGTGGCGAGTGAGCAGATGAATTAGCTGCTAGCTGCCTCTATTGATGCGTGATGATCCTCATGCAAGATGTTTATCATTGTTGTTTAGATGTTTATCTTGCATGAGGACCAAGAACAAAGATCCTGATGACACGCTGGTGCTGACATGGACTGGCATACTGGGTGATTTTGGGCCAGTCCAGACCGTAACGGGCTGTCCGCGGATAGCCTGTGATCTCGTGGCTGCAAATGCCCAGTGACACGCGCTTGACGCGCCTCACAAGCCCGTGCCTCAGCGCCACCCTCCTGGACCGAGTGCCAGGCTGCTACAACCAATAATGCCAGGGCCGTTTTTCAGTCCCAGTCCAGTCCAGCCCTGCTCTATTGATTTGCAAGATAACTCACATTAATCAAAACCTCACCCTACAGATTAAAGCTGTACTCAGAAATTTGGTAAACAATGTAGCTTAAAACTTTTTTCATGCCTTTTAACAACATTTTAACATAGTATAGCTATAAATATATTCTGGCGATTAAAAACCCTCCAAAAGAAATCAATAAAGTGGTTTCCTCGCAGTTCTCTAAAAACCTTAGCCAATCATACGTTTTGAACCGAAAGAAACGATTGGACAATCCAGCTGTCTGTCTCGTTGATGCACCTCACTTCCTCACTGCTTGGATCCTCCATTAATGCGTCCTGGAGCATTTTAAAGCAGAACATCCTGGAAGTGAGAGAAGGACAGAAACAGCTGGCTGGTAGCGCTTCAATTTTAGGAAAAAATACCAGAGTCTCAAAAAGAAAAACACCTTTTCAGCTAGCAGAAGACTAAAATCGTTAGGACGTAGAAAGAGGAAAAACCAGGGGGAACATTAGCATTAGCAACAGCTAGTGTTTTGCCCTCTCTTGTTTATTGTGGCAATGCCGGTGTCCAGTAGGACGCGACATAAGGATTATACCCGACGGGAGGGGTGAGAGCTCTGAGACGTGTTTTTGTAAAATAGCTAGCTTGTTTGGATATTACCGAGTGCAGCTTTAAATGCTTGCTAATCCACAGTTTGAATTTAAAAAGCTATTCAGTTGAGAAGAGCAACATCTTTAACAAAGAAGCCCAGTCCAGACCAAGAGCACAAGAGGAACACCTTCATGGATCAGGAACAAAAGAAATTCTAAGATTTATTACTTTCAGCAAACTAAGATAAAAATATACAATTTTCTCACAAACATATGTTAAACCTGCGTGACAACATGAACATGTTGCTGGCTTTGTCACATCCACCTACACAGGATTTGGAAACAAACCACTAGTATGTTGAGCCTTATCAGACCCTTTTGTGCTGCCTCTTTTATTTAGTCAGATTTTGTCTCTTTCAGGTCAAAAACGTGAACCAGAACCGGTGACGCCTCCCAGACAGGAACATGATGGTTCACATGTTAGACTGAGAGGTAGAAATGAGCAGTAAACTTGTTTTTCTGTGTGTTGAGGAGTGAGCAACTCAAACCTACACACACAGATGCACATGTTCCTGCAGGGTGAAGAAGACTGTGTGCATCAGCAGAGAACAGCAGCGAGCCTCGAGGTGACGGTGAAACACGGAGCTGGTGTTGGCCTGACAACAGCAGCCTCGTCCTTCTTTTCTCGCTGTCGGTTTCACAAGCAGAACGCGAGAAACAGAAAAAATGATTTTTTACCCTCCCATTAGCTCCTCTTAACCACTTTCTATCTCCGGCTTTTCTCAACCTCATCTGCTGTGTGCATATATCAAAGAGCTGCCAAGCTCAAACTGTAAGTCCAATGTTCTCACAGATTTAGAAACACTGTGAAATCACAAACACATGCCAGGTAGGGAGGATTTAGAAAAAACTGAGTAACGTGAAATGAGTCGCATGGAGAAACGATTTGGATCGATTTGCTTTTTTACTGAAACAGTTGCAACAAAAAATGTTTTTATGTAATTATGGTTCAAAGCTATGTGATTGTAGAAAGTACATACCATCAATACACCCTGCAGAGTCCCAACAGTAGCCTCCTCTAACAGCAGAAACAGACTCAAAGTTTCATTTATTACTGTGGTGAGTCATTTCTACTAAAACAATGTTTTAATTAAACCAGTAATAAAACACACACACACACACACACACACACACACACACACACACACACACACACACACACACACACACACACACACACACACACACACACACACACACACACACAAATCATTTTTGACCAAAAAAGAAAAAATTAACAAACATTCCCACAAGTCATTACTTTATGTTAAAACATTAGATGATGGGCAAGAGGGTGGGGGGGGGGGGGGGGGGGGG
>SSNR01000110.1:819655-850987 GCA_006937965.1 Callopanchax toddi | reverse complement strand
TCATAATTTACAATGTAGGTCCCCTGATGGTACCCCAAATCTTGCCCAAATATTGTATCTGGCTCCCATCTTTATTTTTGGTCCAAATATTGTATTGAAGTTGCCCCAATATTTCTGCCCAAGACTTTAGTTCCTTACACAAGTCAATGTCCCACTATATCTCATAATTTACAATGTAGATCCCCTGAAGGTACCCCAAATCTTGCCCAAATATTGTATCTGGTACCCCCAAATCTCTGTTTGGTTTGTTTTTTATTTTCAATGTATCTCATCATTTACAATGTACGTAGATCCCCTGAAGGTACCACAAATCTTGCCCAAATATTGTATCTGGTACCCCCAAATCTCTGTTTTGTTTTTTATTTTCAATGTTTTCTCTGTTTTGTTTTGTTTTTGTTTATATTGTCAAGCGCTTTGTGATGTATATCTGTGAAAGGCGCTATATAAATAAACTTTACTTACTTACTTACTTACTGATGCTTAAAACATTATGACAAGATGTCTTTAAAAACTAAATACAACTGGAATTAAAAATGCTGTATTTGATTTAAAGAATAACACAGCATAAAGGAACTGATCTGAATGATTAGTTCATTTGTTTCCTAAAGCAACAAGTACGACCCAGCAGAACGAAGTGAGAAGGACTGCTATGTGTTGAATTTGGTGAAAACATTTGAACAGAATTTGTGATTCTCCTCCCTGCAGCAGCAACATCTCCCTCAACAGCACGGTAACTCTGCTGAAGTCCATTTATAATCTGGACACAAAATATTGAAGGACAAATTCATTAATGGGGATTAATCTCTTTGTGGAGAGGTTGATGAAGAAGAGAGGAGGCTTTCTTTCAGTTTGCCTACATCTCATCACAGAAACAAAACATTAAGTACTGGTGAATAAAAGTATCCTAAAGTCACCTCTAACTGACTTGGTTCTTTCACATTAATACTAAAACTTAGCAATGAATCAAATCTGTATTTTTTTTAATGTTGGCTCCCAATGATCACAAAATGTAACTTGTATTCTTTTCAAGGCTAAACTCAAGTAAGTGTCGAGTAAAAAGGGCAACATGAATGCCAAAAAACACCAGTGGCATTGCTTTTACACATGACATTCATCCACTTTGTGGGAAACTGTCCAGCAATATTTTTCCATATGATTTTATTTCCAAGCATCACTTCTTAAAAAATACATTTTTGTTTGCACTCAATCCCTACTTGGACATCTGAGCTCCCTCAGCAGCTCTTCTCTGCTTTTATAGCAGCACTTTCCTCATGACTGGATGTTACAATAATATTTCTCAGATTATTATCCTAAATAGGCCTGATGTTAGTCATTTTTGGGACGGCATGAAGCTCAGCTGGGAAAGTGGTCGGTCTGGTCACCGGTTCGATCCCCAGCTCTGGCTGGGTTAGATTGCCGTTGTGTCCTTGGGCAAGACACTTCACCCAACTTGCCTGTCTGTCTGTGTGTGAATGTTGGTGGTGGTCAGAGGGGCCGATGGTGCAGAATAGTAGCCTCGCTTTAAGTCAGACTGCCCCAGGGCAGCTGAGACTACAGATGTTAGTCATAGTTTACCACCACCAGAGTGAGAATGAGTGAGTGAATGAATAATTCAACTTCTACGAAGCACTTTGGGTGTCTGGAAAGGCGCTATATAAATCCAATCCATAATTATTATTATTATTATTATATTGATTCTGATGACATAAAAGTAGTTTATAATCTCATAAGTTTTATTTTCCACTAAATAGCAAAATACTGCCACCTAAAAGTATAAATCTGTGTCTGTGGTCTCTTTAAGACATGATCTCTGGATGTTTTTAAGTTTTAACCTCTGCTATTACAACTTTGTTGCTTTTATGACGAAACCTATTGGTGATCAAATTATATCCAGTATTTCTCTATGTTTAGTTTTTAGACATTTATGTGGTGTTTTTTTACAGTTTTTAGTTTTAATTTGATTGTGTTGTTTTGCATCTTAACAACGTTTACAGTCTTAAAGCTGCACTCGTTGATTTGGTAAACAAGCTAGGTTTAGCAAGCTATTTTTCACAAACACGTCTCAGAGCTCTCCCCTCCTGTCGGGTATAATCTGTAGGCCAGCCTTCCTGCGGACATGGGACCATGCATTGCCACAGTTACAATACAGAGCAAAACTCCAGCCGTAGAAATGTTCCCCCAGCTTTTCCTCTTTTTACCTCCAAATGTTTTTAGTTTCCTGCTAGCTGAAAATGTGTTTTTCTTTTTGAGACTCTGGTATTTGTTTCCTAAAATGGAAGCGCTAACAGACGGCTGTTTCTGTCCTTCTCTCACTTACGGGATGTTCTGCTGAAAAATGCTCCAGCACGCATTAATGGAGGATCCAAGCAATGCGGAAGTGAGGCGCTTCAGCGAGCGGATTGTCCAATAGTATCATTTGGTCCAAATCATAGGATTGGCTGAAGTTTTTAGAGAACTGTGGGACAACCACTTTATTAATTTCTTTTGGGTTTTTTAAATCTCCTCAATATATTTATAGCTATACTATGTTTGTACGTTGGTAAGAGGCATGGAAAAAAAAAACGTTAAAAGCTACATTGTTTACCAAATTAACAAGTGCAACTTTAATAGTAAAGGCCTAACCAGAGAAGGAAATTTGTATGCACAGCATCTGTTTTGTACTTCATATGAAAAAATGTTTGATGCATAAACATATAACTAATAGATATATATATTAACAAAGGTATTTGTTTGTAATATATATCTATATATAAATGATTGAAAGCTTTGATAAAATGAACACAGACCATAATAATAGTCTAGTGCACCCGGTCTGTCTGTGTGGTAATGACATCACTTGATGCTCTTATTTTGACAAGCAACACTGAGGTTTCTGGTGTGTTTTCAGCTTAAGAGGAAAAATAGATTAAGAGTCCTTCCCACATCAATGAGAAGTCAGATAATCAATATTGAACAAAATAACTGTGATCATGATTTTTTTCCATAATTGAGCATAATAACAAATAAGAAATTATTATTATTGTTATTATTGGTGAGTAGGTAACTAATCTCTTCAACCTTGCAGTCTCTAAACCCAATTGTGGAGCAAACAATTAAAATATGGCGGCAGTTCAGAAGGCATTTTGACCTAATTATGGCCTCAGTATATTCCCCTGTTTTGGGAAATCATAATTTTCCTCCAGCATCTTCAGATGTTACATTTTCAGTTTGGAAGGAGAAAGGCATTAAATTTGTGTTTAACTTTTTTTCTGACAATCAGTTTATCTCATTTTCTAAACTAAATGAATCATTTGGAATACTAAAATCAAATTTTGTCAGATATTTGCAAATTAGAAACTTTGTTCAGAAAAAATTCAACTCTTTTCCAAATTTGCCAAATGACAATGTACTGGACAACATATTAGCATTGACCCACACGACTAAAAAATTAACTTCTAAACTGTATAATCTAATAAGTGACATTAACCCCTCTTCTCTAGAAGATGTTAAAAAGCGATGGGAAACAGACTTGGGTCAAATAATAAACGAAGAACTTTGGAGGGCTTCTCTCAATCGAATACATAGTTCGTCAGTATGTGCTCGCCACGGTCTGATTCAACTTAAGGTGGTTCTGAGAGTTCACCTTACCAAAGCCAGGCTGGCTACCATATTTCCAAACACTGAGCCCTCTTGTCCCCGTTGTAAAGGCTGCCCAGCAAACCATATACACATGTTCTGGTCTTGTCCGCTCCTTTCATCCTTTTGGTCTGGTATTTTTGATGCTTATTCAAAAATCTTTGGAAAACACATTCCTCCTACTCCTCTATGTGCAATCTTTGGGATTACTCTGACAACTTACTCCCTGTCAGGGAACGCCAGAGATCTGATTGCATTTACATCTCTCATAGCAAGAAGAGTTATATTGTTTTGTTGGAAGCAACAGTCACCACCTAGTCCTACCAAATGGATACGGGATACTATATATTTCCTGAAATTGGAAAAAATAAGGTTTACCCTTAAAGGAAACATACAGCATTTTGTAGAGACCTGGACCCCTTCTTTAAACTATTTTTGAAGCACTGCAAACACCCATTGATATTTTAAACACAGAGGAGGACTTTATTTAATTATTTATTTATTATTTGTATAGGTTAGTGTGTTTGTTTAACTTTTTTATTTATTATTATTGTTATATATATATATATATATTTTCTTCTCTTGTTATAATTCTATATTTGTGGTAACTCAGAATTATGCCCTCACTTTATGTATATTTGAAATGGTGTTGGGGAGGGTGGGTTAAGGAATTTGTATAACTGTTCTTTTCACTATGTAAAAGGCACTTTACAAATGTATTATGTATGAAAAGATTATACACTTGTGAAAATAAATTGGGGTAAAAAAATTATTATTATTACAAAAACTAAACCTTTGTAAGAAAAGTGTAAACTATAAAAAAGACCAATTTAATTATATTAATAAGTTTGACACCATACTCTATCTGATTAGGAATTGCCCAAATCATTTGTAACAATTATAAAAATATGTATTACTACTTTAAATTTACATTAAATTGTCAAGCTGCATTATAATAATGAAAAGAAAAGCTAACCCTCTATTCAGCTGTTCTGAGAAGACCCTCGTATCTTCCTGTGAGTTTAACTTATCTTGATATAAAGCTGCAGATCTGTTTATCCTCCAGCTGTTCTACACTGAGCACCCTGTTTGGACATGTCTGAGTCCATCAGTGTCATTGAAGCATGTGGTATTTGTGATGAACTGTGACTCAGAATTATGTGTGTCGTCACAAACACATGAAGGGCTGATAATATAAGCATCTGCAGTTTGATCTTCTCGCAGCACGTCTGCTTGTCTGAATGGTTTTATCCTTTATCTGATGATGAAGGCGATATCATGTCCTTCAACGGTGTGAGGAGACTCAGTACATTTATCACTGTGAAGGAGACGAATGAGCTTAAGATGCTGAACTGGGTAACAAATGCAAAGAGGAGCAAAAGATTCAACATCAGCTGAACTGATTCCTTAAAGTCACTTCCATTAAGCTGCCTGACTTCTGCTTTCAGACCCAGCTTTGATATCAGATACTTCACCTCTTATGCTGCTTTTGATTAAAATAAGCTTCAGACACAGCATCGCCTTCAGATACTCCTCTTAATTCATATGTTTAGGGCATTTTTAGGAACTACACTAAAGGCAGTGAGGCGTGTTCTCTTTGTATCTGTGACATCATATTGACCAGGACATCCTGGATGAAGACACGTCCCTCAGTGGGAACTCGGAGCTAAAATAATGGATGGATGGATCGATCAATCAGAACCTTTATTTAACATGTTTTAGCCTCATTCAGGTTAAGTATGTCTTTCTCCAGAGTGTCCTGGTCAAGACCGGCAGCAAGAAATGTTTCCAAACTGATTCCACAGATACACACCAAGTACCGGTATATATAAAAAAAAACTGTAATATCAGCAATAAGATTACAATCTAAAATCAATGAGTAGACAATCATAAAATGCTATCATAAATAAATAACAGCATAAAATGTCAACAATGACAAGGGATCAAACGATCGTAAACAAACAAAACAAACAAGACAACAGCCATAAGACTTCATCTAAACCAGAGGTAGTCAACTAAATGTGCCAAAGTCCAGATCGGTCCTCAGTCTGGGGAAGGGGGCATGCTCGGAGTTCTGCTCAATTCACTCAGTTCTCGACCACGCCCCCTCCGCCTGGACACAAGGTGTGGTCCCATTAACGGGGGAGGGTCATGCTGGGTGTCGAGCAAGCAGTGAACCTGTGCTAGCTCTCAGGACACGCCCCCTGCCCCTGGACCAGGCAGTGGCAGTGCCGGGGGGAGCTAGAGGGCGCTATAGCTCCCCCTGGATTGGTCATTGCACCCCCATAGCACCCCCAAGAAAATATTAGAATGAAAAAATTCTTTACTTGTCTTTTTGGTCATTTTTAATCTACAAAACAAAAATACTACATTGACCCAAACATAAGATGAGGTTTTTTCATTGACAATAATGCAAAAATGTCGGGTCGTCTTAAAATCGATGTCTAGTCTTTTGGGGTCATTACATGACCGCACCAGCAGAGGGCGCAGGTTTTTTGGTCAAAGCGGCAGCAACAGGAAGCTCAGCTCAGATCGCGACCGGTCCCAGTCCAGACCAGCTCAAAGTTACAGGCCCACTGGGGATTAAAATGCCCGATGGTCAGTCCAGCCAGGTCCACTTCCAGACCCAGGGCAGGTGCTTTCAGTGTGAGCAGCTCAGGTCACATTCTGCCATATACGGTCAATGCAAAGTACCTCATGAATAATTGCATTTGCATAAGCCGGTGGGTTTCTGGCTTTTAACAGTAAATCGTGACAACGGAGAGGTTTAGAAAACGTGATTTCACAGAGGCTGAAACTCGAGGTGCTTGTGGTGGATGGACGGAAAAATGTTTTATTAGGTGGTGAAATGTTGACGGATTAGAGATACGGAAGTGCCCTCACTGCAGCGCGTCTGCTGTCAGACTGACAGAGAGATCTACAGGATCTAAGATCTAAGAGAAACGTTTAATGACAACATTTAATTTAATCCAAAGGGGAAGACACGTCATGTTGTTCATCCTATCAAACAGTCAACCTGTTGGATAAATCGCTGGTTGAAGGGAACCTGAGAACGGCCGGTGACACCGGGTTTTACTGGTTCTGATGGTTCTGTTGATCTAATACTGGACCCAGTTGATCCATAGGATGCTCTAATGAATCTATCAGCTGATCGATCGTCCAGTCATTATCTAGAAATCTCTAAAAACTCTCTCCCATTCATCCGGAGTCTGCCTGCTGGCTGAGCTGAGCATTCCAGCGCATTATGCACAAGTGTCACTGCAGGATTCCTAAGTCTCAGAAATCACAATTAATGCACCAATAAGTGCAGTTTGTTATATAATCTGAAGACGACTGGATGAACATAATGGGATATTTTTCTAAAATGCAACATATTTTCATTCAGATTTTAATTTTTATTCTATTTAGAGACGGATTGTTGGTTCTGTGTGTGTGAGGGTCTACAAGTCTTTAATTGTGTCATAAATTCAACATTTTTCATCTCACCAGCTGCTCTGACAGGTTTCATGTCTTCAACAGGTCCTTACGCAAGGTCCAAAGTTTGCTTAGAGTTGTGCACATTTTTCCATTGCGTTTTCTTTTATAAATCCCAAATTTTGCATAAAAAGTGACCTTCGCAACTCTCAGGCCCATTTTGTGCGTAAGCAAGTTTGATAAATGAGCACCCTGGTCCTGTGTTTTGCTTCATGTTCATGTCCTGCCCTGTCTGCCCTCGTTAATCCCCCACAGCTGTGCCTCGTTATCTTGATTTGCTCCTTCATGTATTTAAGCCCTCAGGTGTCCTGTCTGTTTGTTGGATTGTCTGCTGTGCTTACCTGTTTCATGACCATGCCAAGCCTGCTGTTTTAGTTCTATCAAGTCAAGTTATCAGTTTAAAAAATTTGCTTTGAGTTCATCTATGTTTTCCACTCCTCCATCCTCCACCTGCACCTTTGGGTCCATCTGCCTCCACCATTACAGACATAAGAAAATTGAGGTAAATGCAGGACAATCCTACACAAAAGCAGGACATCTGGTCACCCTAGTAGGTACCAGATCTGCTTTGGGGTGCAGTGTGTGCACGTCTGGAACCGGACCAGGAGTGCGTCTCACCTGACTCACATGCTCCCTGCAGCGCAGCCAGTCTGGAAAAGGAACAAACCAGTTCTCAGGCGGGGGAGGTTTGCTGCGGTTAAAATTTAACATTTCAACCATATACTGTATGGTTTTTATATATGTACTAGTGTTTTTAAAAAGGACATGGAAAAAAAACTACCAAGTAAAAATCTAAACTTTTAGGATCTGAAACCAGACTGGAATTTTTCATAGAACTCATTTGCTATGGTGGAATTGTAACTGATTTAAAAAACATTTTTACTAAAACTTAGATAAAAAAGGCAATTTGGAGATTGGCCTATAATTTATATAATAATTATATAATTTGATGAGAGGCGGAACTATAGCATGCTTAAAGGAAGATGTATGGATAAGTATTTGCAAAGACAAGGTAGACCATCCAACAAATAAACTCAAATTAAATCCACTCATCAAATGGGATCAAATTAAATTCAGTTTCACTTAATTTCTACAAAAATATTCATCTAATTGACCAACACTGGCAGAGAAAACTCTCGGTGTGTTGTAATTCAATCTCCAGCTTTTAGGTGGTGAATACAAATGTTTGGCCACTCAGAAGAAGTTCAGCTTTGTTGGCTGAAAACAGGCGGGAAGAATTGGCTTTTCTAAGGTAAGATTTGGAAAGCAGGCTGTTGTTTTTGGAGCTTTGAGAAGGATGTGCCAGTCACTAACAGTTTGACAACCCAGAAAACAAACAGATCGAACAACTAATATTGAATGAATGAAAAATGAATTTATCAGTGAATGTCTGTTTTGTTCTCAATGAAGCAGATTTGATCTTAGTCGTGTAATAAAGGTCATATAAAGACCTTTTAAACACCCAATCCAGCTACTTTAATGCAGCTAATTGAAGGAACGAGAATAAAAAAGAAATCAAACACCTTGTCGTCGTACGTAAAGTGGGTGAAGGTTCATCCAGCTTGAACCTGAAGTGTTTGTGACCATAAATACTTTAAAATCAATAGTTCATTTATTTTGAAGAGATCTGTGAACGATGTATGAATAATTAGACCTATGAATGGCTTCAGTTTGGAGAAACTGATTCTTTTTGATCAAACTAAAAAGCTAACATGTTTTCTGTTCAGATATATTTGGCCAAAATGTATATATTACACTTAGTGTTTTACGCTAAGCTACAGGAGTACTGCTGGGTCAGGAAAACAACTGGGTTGTTTACAAATAGTTTTCGCCCACTGATCTAACTATGAGGAATATGGCAATCCAGATAGACCCAAAAAATCACTTTCTGGTGGAGTATCCCTTTAAATCCAGGTGGTGACTTTTTTTGAGACAGTTGCTCTGCAGCTGAATTCTGCTACAAATAACCAGAGTTATATGCAAATAAATGTGGAATGTAAAAACTAAACTTTGCTCTTGTGGCGGCTTCTATTCTCATGTATCTGAAGATGAGATGTGGGTAGTAGATGTGTAGTAGTTGATAACATGCTGCACACGGGTAATCCAATCTGACACTGCTATGTCAGCGTATGTCAAAATGTAAACGGACCGTGTCAACAGGCACGTCAGTGTGTGACTGCTCTGAGGCCACACAGCCCCTCATATGAAACAGAGGGAGATATTTATCCAGTTGAATCAGCGCTCTCAGGTTGTAAAGAGGCAACAGACTCGTAGATGGAAGACGTCATAAGGGACGGCCCGAAAATAGCTGAGTGAGACAAAGAGGGAGGAACTGAGCGGGACATTTGTAGGCAGCCCAAAGAGACTGAGTCACCATAAACAAACAGGAAGGCTGCTATGAAAGAGTTTGTTTCAAAAGGTGCGAGGAGAATTCACCTGGACAATACAGCAACATGAAAGCTGAGAGGCAACAAAGAATAAAGAGGAGGAGTTTAAAGAAACTCTGTCATCAGTAGAACATATATAAAAAGAACTTAAAATATACATACAGTAATATTATCTATCAGTTATACATTTTAAATGAATTAAAAAGAATAACCTTTATGAAATGATAGGAAATCTGAACAAAAATAGGCTGTAAGCTCTGAGATGAGAAGCTTTTATCTCTGCTGAGCTGAGGAGTGCTGCTGATGCTAGTAACAGAGAGAGAATGGCTCAAGCAAACTAAAGCTTTACGCCATCTGGTTGCTATGCAACAATACTATTATTACCAGCAATGTGACCTAAAATAATATAGGGAATGATGTTTTTCAAAACTAAAATTGGACAATGAGAGAAAGATGCATTCATGTATTCATCCATGGATGTAGTGTTGTTGCATGTTTTACAGTTTGCAAACTGTTAAAAACTAAAGACTAAAAAACATCCTTAAAAATAGTTTCAATGGTTTTTAAAAGTGTCTCAAACAAACGTTTCTTAAAAGATAAAAAATAAAACTCAATGGTAAACATCAAATATATATATTTTGTTTCTATAAATTTTCACAAATAAACAAGTTATAAAAAAACCACCTCATTGTGGTTTAGATTGACACTTTACTGAAGCCAGAACCTCACTGGGCTGCTGGTGGTCAAAATGTTGCAACGCTCATCATTTTTCTTCAATGTTAAATCGTTTCTGAGAGACAGAAACTGAGAAATCTGAAATAACTTGGCAAAATTGTGATTAAAAGGAAAGTAAACTGCAAACAAAGTCAGACTTTATCAGGGCAAATAAAAGCAAAAATGAAAACTTGCACAACTGTCACAATTCGTTGGTTATTACCTGGATGAACTAAAAACGTCTCACGGTTCAAAATCTAAATTTGCACATTTTCCCTCAATGTTGTGTCTCTAACTTGCTGACAGACGGCCTGTGAGATACCAGCTGTAGTGTTCACTACATGGTTGGCTCACATTCTGTACTGATCATTCAGAACAAACATGACCTTTCAGCAGTTGGGACCTTAAAGGGTTCACATTAAGTTCTTGTTTCAATAATGAATCAAGCTCTAAAGTCTCAAATCAATCCCAGCTGATGTTTCTTTCACAGAACAAAGCATCCTTTCAGGAACGTCCTTGCTTCTCTGCACTCTGGTGATCTGGATCTTAATTTGTGTCTCCATTAGAATATTTTTTAAAATGGTAAACGGCCTGTATTTATAGAGCGCTTTCCAGAGTGTTCTACACTTCCCAAAGCGCTGATGGCAGTTAGCTTCACTTTAGCCACAGCTGCCCTGGGGCAGACTGTCAGAGGCTGGAGTCACCGCAAACAATCTGGTGCCTATGGGCCCTCCTCCTCACCACCACCAGCAGGCAAGCTGGGTGAAGTGTCTTGCCCAAGGACACAACGACAATGTGACCCAGCTGGAGCTGGGATCAAACTGACAACCCTCCGGTTACCAGACCGGCCACTCTACCAACTGAGCTACACGCAATCGCATAAAACATTTCTGCTTACCCATCTCGGGGTGATGCCTTCCCTCAACAGGAACGCTGACTGTGCGTCGCAGCAGCTTGTTCCTGTGCGTCTCTGAGCGTCTCTCACGCATCAGCAAAGGATGTACCTGTATTCCAAAAACACACAATCAAAACATGCAACGTCCTCAGATTCTACACAAACATTTTTTTTTACAACCAAGAAAAAAAAAGTCCAGTTTCAGGTTTTATTTTCAGTTGTAAAAAGGACTACTTTGTTGAGATTTATTGATACAGCTTTACTCTAACTTTTTATGGCCAGGAGAAAAAGATTTGGAAAAAAAATCTATTATAAATCACATTCAAATTACATTATGGACAAATACAAATGAACCAAGTAAGAACAAAAAAACCTCAGAAAATCAGCCTCAACATCCTCTATTCATTAAGGTCTTGACCTCATTTAGTAAAAACTAAACAGGCTGATCTGGAGACAAGTTTACAATCAAAAATATCTCACTCAATTCACAGGAAGTCAAAAATTAAAGAAAATACATAAAGTAAATCATTTTTCACTCTGCTGCCACATTTGGCCCCAAAGTCCCTGAATTCATAAAAGTGAAACTTGAGGGAAAAACAACAGGGAGGAAGTGCAGAACTAATCAGAACCTCTGGTTCTTTGGAAAGGTACACCCAGAAACAGCAGAAAGTAGGAAACTGTAAAGTCAGAGTTTCAGATGTTGAAACAGGACATCAGAACACCATCAAATACAAAAAGGAATCAAGGTAAACACGTGAAAAGTAAAAGCAGCTGTCTCTGAGTTATAGTAGTTTGAATGATTTGTTAGTTAAACTGTTGATGTTTTATTCTTACCTCATGAAGCAGACTGCAAAGACAACCTAAGAATCAGGGAGGTGTTCTTAGAAAGCAGATAGCAAACGGAAACATGAAAGAAAGAGAGAAAGAAAGAGAAAGAAAGAAAGACAGGGGAACTTAAAACAAACAAAACGTATGATTTTAAACATAGATGTATTGATTTTTGAACTATTTTTATTCAAGTTATCTAAACTAAATTATTACAGTTAGTTTCAATTAATTTACATCAGAATTGACATAAGTTACATAAGAATTCAAATGTTAGTTTGTTTTTGGAGTGACTGAAGTTTGCTGATGTGTCTGGAGCTTTAATAAAGAAAATATGTTCAAGTTTAAATTTACAGGAGAAGAAACAATGAAACCTGCACACAGTATGAAGGTGCATGTCAGGTTTGTAATAAATGACCTACAGCAGTGGTTTCCTAAGCTGGGATGGGATCCCACTCAGGGTCACAGCACACCAAGAGTGGGGTCTCCAGAAATCAAGTTAAATTCAAAAATATTTTACCACAAACATTTGACAGTAGTTTTAAAAGGTTATTCAGTCGTCATCATTTTACTTCCTTTATTTAATTGGCTTCTTATGAATATTTGTAGTTCTTAGTCAGTAATAATTGGGGTTGCAAATTTCTTAGGTAGTTACTGAAAAGTTTGGAAACCACAGCAGTAAAGAACTGCAAAGAAGCATACATTTAAAGAATAGCATGGAATCAAAATAGAGGCAAAAAGTATTTTGTGTCCTCAATCTAAAATAAATGTAAAATTGGTTTTAATCCTCTTTTTTAAATAAAACAAAACAATTTTGGTTCTTAAATCTGAGGTATAAAACATTTAATTTTGCTTTCTTGGTATTTGTCCTAGTAGCAAGTAAACTTAGAATAAAAAAAAATCTAGTTTATTTGGTCAATCAAAATAGTCTCAGATTAAAGGAATAAAACACATTTTAAGTGAGTAAGTAAATTGATGTTATTTCTTCCTATGATTGCTCCATTTTGCTCAATCGAGGGTATTCACTGGTGATCTTCATATCTGTTTGATCCATTCTAAGTGTTCTTGACCTCTCATGGAGGGCATTTGTTGACATTGAAATGAAGCAGAGTTGGCGACAGACACCTTTGAACTTTGGACAAACCTCCTTAAAGCAGATATGTGGAGCATTTCCGCAAGAGAGCATTTTTTTAATCCAACGGTCCATTCTCCCCACCGTCCGCCTTCTATAACCCCACCTCTACAGGCGCGCACACGACGTGTCACTCCAGTCCTTAAAGCCAGTCTGGCTCTCGGCTCCAGCTCAAACTGTACGACTGCATTGCAGGGTTCAATCATTCACAGCTCACAAATGATGTTCTCACACTGTAGGTGCTCTGAGACCTGACTGTCACACTGTGCTGATGAAACATGTCGCTCTTAAACAGGGAAGCTGCAAAACCTGGAAATGACGAGACATTCACTCTAGATTGAAGTGCTCAACCAAAATAAATGTGCATTCTTGGCAAGCCTTGCCATTCTATGAGGAGAAAAGTCTAAAAATAAATCCCTCAGTAGCCGGGGAATGGATACATTTTAGTAGAAATTAGCTCTGACTTCTCCATGACGGCTGAGACTGTAAACAGGAAGACATGGAGTGTCCTGGGAGAGCGGCCCCCACCTCTACAGGTTTGCACAAAGCACATGCTATCATTTGAAACATTTATACAACTTTAATACATAGAAAAGTACTCCATAATTCAGCTTTATGCTGGTAAAATCAACAGCCTCTGTGCTGGATGGATTCCAACCAATGGTAAAGTTCTTTTATGACAGTTGGTGCAACGTATCGGTCAAAGACAATCCTTGGTTGCCTTGCTTCACTTTTCATCTGCTTACCCAGATCTACTGTAGGTCATGGGGGTAGCATCCCAAGTAGGAAATACCAGGCCATCCTGTCCCCGGCCACCTCTACCAGGTCCTATGGTGGGACCCCAAGGAATTCAGCACAGAGGTGTAATTCTCCTCCTGCCAGCAGGACATGTCTGAAACACCTCCCCAGGAGGCGCTAAGAAGGCATCCTGAGCAGGTGGCCGAACCACCTCACCCGGCTCCTCTCAATATTTAGGAGTTTTACTCCAAGTCTCTCCCAGAAGTCTGAGCTCTTCACCCTACCTCTAAGGACTCTGTGAAATAAACTCATTTTAGCTGCTTAGTCACAACCCAAAGCTCATAACTGTAGGTGAGGATTGACCCGTTAAACAGAACCTTGTTTTCTTCACCACAACAGACCAGTTCAGCGTCGGAATCCCTGAAGATGCTGCCCCGATCCACCTGTCAATCTCTGAGGGATGCTTTGTTGCATCAAAGGGAAATGTTAATAAACTGCACATTTTTATATATACTAAAATGTCTCTGAAGTTAATTTTAACTATAGTAAAGTTAAAGTTAGGTATACAGTCAAAATTTCCTACAAAGTAATGAAATGAATGTTCTTCTTTAAATCCAAGAACATATTAGATGAAAATTTCATATAAAGTTAACTCTAATGCAAACCAAAAACAGAACACTATTACAAAACATTGATACAAATGTATTTTATACACGTGTACTGTAGTCTTACAGCTGTGTTTATTCATGTGCAGGATACATAAAGATTGTGTTTTTCAGGTTGTTCTGAAGGTTTTATTTTCAACCAGAAGTACTTTTATACTTTTTCAATTGCAGCCACTGTCCTCAACTCAGTGATGTAAAATCAATACGGGAAACAACAGCAGCAGGCCTGTTTGTGTTCTGACACAAGATGTGTGTGCAACTGCAACGTGAGGACATGAAAGAGTTGGCGTGAACACAGAGGGCCGGTGTCAGGAGGTGGTCCGAGCTGCACAGAGCAGTTCAGCCTGGGGGGGTTCTGGGGTGAATCCAGCAACAGTGAAGGACACTGACAGGTCACGCTGAGCCATCCGTCCCTCAAGACAGCAGAGCGACACTCGTTTTAAAGGAGCTCTGTTGAGATAAAAGAATGTGTGGGGGCGTTGTGTGGGAGCTGCTTGCATTTGTGAATGTGGACCAAAGCTATTATTTAGTGCATGTCCTTCGAAGCGAGGGCACATAAAAATTTCATGCAAACGCTGCTCCAAATTAAGCTACTACTATTCTTTACAACCAATGTTCTGTTACATCACAGCTCATCCAAATAGCTGAAGACCTCTGCTGCAATAATCTGGTTAGAGCAGAAAAGTGGAGGACGCTTCTCAACACAGCAATGGGATTCTCTTTATGAGTGTCTTTATTCAAGTTAATAAGCTACAAGAATCGTAAATCAACAACACACACATGCATTCTGGAACGTAACATTATGCCTTTTGTGATTAAATTACAGCAGAACTGCCTTGATGAAAAATATATTAAGCAGCATCCATTCTTCACGAGTAAAAAGAAACAAAGCACAAACTATGTGCAGAGAATCTAGAGTTCCCTTTATCTGAAGCTTTAGCACAAGCAAAAGTTTGAAATTTGCTAGGTTAGGCATCAATGGTAGCCAATCGCTAGTGACTAGGGATGGGAATTGATAAGATTTTTACGATTCCGATTCCATTTTCGATTCTGTATAACGATTCAATTCTTTATCGATTCTCTTATCGATTCTCATTTGGAAAAAAAGAGAACAAACAGATCTATTAGCTAAAAGCTGGTTTATATCTTATCTTTGAGTCAGATACAAGTTTAGAAGTAACATGACCTTATACATCCAACAGTGAGGTCTTAAGAAAACCAGAGCCTAGGGTCACAGGGTGCCCAGAAAACATTTTTTCTAAGTATAAAATAATAATAAAATATTATTTTGTAGAAATAACATAACAAAATACAACATAAATTATTCTGTGCAATTCCACAAGAATGTCCAGTAACATTTCAACTCTCTTTTAAAAAAGGATTTGAGCTGAACACACAAAATTACGTCAGCCAGCAACAAATACAACTCAAGTCAAGTTTAATGGAACTGTGCATTGTGCAATTTTGCAACTATCAACTATGGAAAATTAACAATTCTTCTGCAGAAAAATGAGCATATCTGCTTTTTCAGGAAGGATACCTGATCTTTCTGGACTTATTGTGTCTCCAGCTGGAGAACACCCTCTCAGACAGGTGGAGCACATAGGGCTGTGCGTTATGACCAAATATTTCATTTGGACGATAGAAAATGTCTACCGTCAGATAAAAAGCTCTATCGTTTAAGCCACGATAGAAGTTTTACAGCATAATGGACTTTACGGGATGTTCATGAACGCACCGCGCAGCAACACATAAACAAACATGGAGGCAGACGGTAGTGGACACGTTTTAGACCAGAGTCAACAGGATAACCAGCTAACTCAAACAGAGGAGCTTGTTCCTAAAAGAGGGACAGCTTCTGTCTCATGGATGTGGTTTAAATATAAAAAGACCGACGTGGACCAGACAGCAGCTGGTTGTAAAGTTTGCCGGCTCCCGGTCCCAACAACGGACTCCGACACCACTAATATATTTTATCACCTGCACAAAAACCAAGTCGAAGAATACAGAGACGGTCAAAGAGCAAAAGCTGCAAAAGCAGCGTTGAGTGTTGGAGTAAGAGCTCAGAATAAACTCCAGACGCTGATCAGGTTTTTACCTTCAGCACGTCATGTATAGGGTTGGGTACCGAAGTTCGGTTCCGGTATGGACTCGACCGTTACATCATCGGTACTACCCGGACCGAAATACAACGTGAATTTCGGTGCGCCATTTCGGTGCCCCAAAATATAGCCGCCTAATTACGCCCTCTGGTGTTTGCCGTTAATAAGCTGTAGCCTGTAGCACACAAACGTCACGTGACACGCACGCAGCAGGCTGCCGCAGGAAACACAACCCCGACACGCGCACTCGCCCATCTCCTTGTGCGGCAGTCCAGCGGTGACGTCAGCCGCGGCTCCTCGCATCTCTTCGCCCCGCAGAGCGCACTGGTCTGAATGGTGCGGGCAGAGGTCCACTTCATGCCGGCCGTCACTCACTCGCAGCGCGTCCCATGAGATCGGTGGGATGTGCAGCTGGTCCCCGCAGCTGGAGCGAGGATCCTGGCTCCAGCTGCGGGGACCAGACGCTCGACTCCTCGCCGCTCACCGGGACAGCTGATCTGCCTCCTCCTCACATCCTGCTGCTTCTCCTTTTTTCCTTCAGCACACCTTTCATTTCCTTCGTTGTCTGTCCTTTTCTTTTCTTTTCTGTCCTGTTCACTCTCTCTGTCGCTCTGCCAACCTGAGTGGCATCTAAATAAGTTTCCTCCTGGACACGCCCACTTACAACAGGTGATAGTGATTATCAGTCACGTTAAAATCAGTCCACAGCGATCCAAAGAATTAAAAACAAACAATATTAAAACAGTATAAAACATGCAATAATATTTATAAAAACAGGAAAAAAAACATGCAAATAAATAAAACTTAAAATCAAAACCACATTTTCACTGTGTGACAACAAGAACACCAAAGAGCACAGATCTGAGTGTTAGTTCTGTGTTTAGGATTGTATTTCCATTGTTAATCAGTAGATTGAGTTGATGTTCAGTTAATAATTGTTCAGTTAATGTTTTGTACATTTAATTAATGTACAGTATAATGTAAATATTTTCTTTCTTTAAATTATGAAGAATTTGATGTTTGGCTCGGCCTTTTGCCTTAAGAAATAAAAAGTCAGGGGATCATAAAAAAAATCTGTGTTTTTAGGTTTTAAAAGTACTGATTTAAATACCGTTTAGGAACCGGTACCGTTTTAAAAGTATCGAAATGGCACCGGTACCGAATGAAACCCTTTCAATACCCAACCCTAGTCATGTAGCTGCCAGCTGAGCGGGATGGAAGGAGGAGGTTACTGCTGCTGTTACCACGCACATCTACAAAGATATGGCTCTAATCTACACGGTGGAGAAACCTGAGTTTAGTGAGTTACACTCGAGGTGACGTAGTCGCGCCGAATGGAATTTTATTTTTTTTTGCGCCGACTGGAATTGATAAGGGAATCGTTAGCAAAAATGGTAAACAATTCTTAAGGGATTGAAACACTGGGAACCGGTTCTCATTAAGAAACGGTTTTCAATTCCCATCCCTAAGAGTGACTGCCATAAAATTCGTGACAGATGCAAATTTTTTCCATCATGCAACAGCAAGCATTAACGCTCACTGTACTCAAAACAGAAGGTCGTTTATTCCCAGGGCTATTAGACTTTTTAAAAATTTTTGATTTTAATCTGGTATTATTAGGATTACCTTTTTAGTACTGATTTTTAGATACTTTTTAATGTTTTAAGTACCTTTTATAGTTTTATTTATGTCTGCATATTAGTTTCTGTGGATCTATCTATCTATCTATCTATCTATCTATCTATCTATCTATCTATCTATCTATCTATCTATCTATCTATCTATCTATCTATCTATCTAGCTATCTTGCAGATTTACACCAACCTATCAATCACCTATCATCATGAGCTGTGGGTGATGACCAAAAGAAGAAGATCAAAGTACTGGCAGCCGACATGAGTTTCCTCCACAGGAAGGCCGGGCTCAGCCTTAGAGGGGGGCGAGGAGCTCTGGGAGGGACTTGGAGTAAAACCACTGCTCCTCCACATTGAGAGGAATCAGCAGAAATGGTTAGGGCATTTGGTTGGAATGCCTCCTTAGGAGGTATTTTGAGCGTGTCCTGTGGATCATATGGGATCCAGGGTGTTCCCAGGTCAGAGAGGATATATTATATATCAGGTCAGCTGACCAGCAGCTTCTGAGCAATCCTAGGACAAATACAGAAAACACGCTCAAAGGGGGCCGAGCTTTACAGCTGCTGCCCCTAAACTTTGGAACTACCTATGCATTACAGTTTATCTCAGTCGCTTTGGCTCATTTCTCACAACAGAATTAAAGTTTGCACAGCAGTTAGTGCAACCTTCACAACATGTAGTCATTTGGACACAACCTAGTGGTAGTTTCATGTTCATTTCATTCAATGGTCACTGTTTTTGGACATGAAGTGATTGAGTTAGTACAAATATCTGCTAAATGATCACTTTTTCACCTGCTTTTATCATGTCTGTCAAAATGAACTCTACTTGTAGCGGCTGAGTAGTCATTGTTCATACAACTAATAATCTTCATTTCATTCATTGTGTCATTGCACACAATTGTGTTGATCATGTTGTCAAACATTTTGTGCATCCAGTTTCTAAATCTTTGTAATGTTTCCATAAATCACTTTTCTCAGGTGAACCTGATCTTCCCCTGAGTTAGAGGCTGTGTGAACATTTATTGCTACCAATGAGACCAGTCTGCTGTCAGCCAGTGGTCTGCAGCACATGACAGGATGCTAGTGGAGTATCTTCCTCCCTACTCTCCATTCCTAAATCCGATTGAGGAGTTTTTCTCTTCCTGGAGGTGGAAAGTAAATGACCGGCGTCCACAGACCCAAATGACCCTGAGAGCAGCCATGGATGCAGCTTGTGATGACATCACAGCAGAGTCCTGCAGAGGGTGGATTCAGCACTCAAGAAGAAACTTTCCTCTGTGCATTGACAGAGCTGACATTCACTGTGATGTAGATGGAAATATGAGTCCAGACAGACGGAGCGTCTAGATGTCCATGACTGATCTGCAGCACTGTCTGGTTTACAGGATCTTCAGTTTCAATACTAGTACAGTCTGGTTTACTGAGACAAAGGGAATTTACTCTTTGTAAATGTTTTTCTTTCAGTTGAACAATGCTGTGAAAAGTTGTAAATATTCAGTATAAAGTAAAGTGTATTCAGTGTCTTTTACTTCTAGTTTTCTAAATGCCGTACATGGTCTGTAATGCTGTCTGGACTTTACACTGGGCAGCACTTCCAGAGTCATCTGTCTCAATGAAAACATGACTAAACCACTGGACTGTTGTTTATACGATGCTGGTGTCAGAACTTGTCATTTTGACAACACTGACATTTTCATTGACATAAAGACTTGCTTTGGAAGAACAAATGATCCATTTTGAGAAAATGACTTGCTTTTGCAGGTTATCTACCATGTTTTGCAGTTTGCACTACTTGTTTTGAGAAATGTCTTAGCAGTGGTGAACACTTTAATTCTGTTGTGAGAAATGCACCAAAGCTACTGAAGAAAACTGTAAACCTCATTGTTACAGTAATATTTAAATCAGATTTTAAAGATCTCTTGTCTTTGACCTTTGACACCACATAAGATGAACTTATTTTGGTCTTATTCCTGTATTTATTGTGTACTTCTTCATTCATTATTTCCTTATATTTGAGCAGTTTTATACATTTATCTAGTTTTAATATTATTCCTAGTTTTTATACTTGTGTTTGCATCTATCCTATTTTTATTTACTTTATTGTTTTCAGCTATGTGATGCTGACATGTTTTATAATGTATTTTATGTTGCTGTATGGCACTTTGACTTTATAGTGTTTAAAGCCCCTTAAGAAGAAAGTTGGACTGGATGGAATTGATTCATTATTATTATTATTCCTTTAATTCAGGTAAAAGTGAGATATCAAATCTGTTTGTTAAGAGTGACCTGGTCCAAGAAGGCAGCTTAAAGTCAATATAAAGAATTGCATACAATCACTATTTACAACAAATGCACAATATCCAGACAATTACATGTTTTTAATTCACCAAAGTTTTGGATTTGGATTGCATCGGATTCACCCGCTTCGAATGTTATCAGTCCATTGAATGGCTGTTATCAGCGAAAATCTCCCCCATAAGTATGGGTTAGGCGGGCCCGCCTGTGCCTCCTAGTGGGCTCAGTAGGTCGTTATCACCCATACTAAGGTGTCTACATGATCATGGAGGTGGAGCCTGTTCCGTTTTATGGAACGTGTTTTAAAATGTTCTACGATTCTTTACAGCTGATGAATTTGAACTTTTTTCACTTTTTGTTCTTTGGAGTTCAGATTTTACATAATTTGTCCCGTTTTTCTGAATAAATGCAGTGATTTTAGCAACCGGTTTGGACCAAGTCGCTTCATTTATGTTTATTTTTAACAGCAGAAAATGACCATTTTTAATATAAATGAAACGCGCGGGGGAGCGGTTTGACATTACAGGAAAAACTCGTTTTTTAAATAAAGTTTTAAGTTTTTTTTTGTAATAAATCTGCGTCGATGATGTCATCGTATGCCACAGCGACGCCAGGTAAGCAAAATGTTGAATTTGTAAGTCATTTTTGTACCTTATAACACAATGTCCGCTCACAAAGCTGCTGCTGGCAGTTTTAAGAGTAAATGGCAGCATGTCTGTGGAACAGTGAGTGATGTAAGACATTTATAAATACATTTTTAACCTATGTTGACACTGAAAATGTGCTGCATGCTAGCTAATTAGCCGCTGCTAGCTAATCGCGTTCAACGTTGTTTTGAACTTATTATTTATAATCCTCCGTGGTACAGTCACAGAGAAATGTATACTCATGTTTGTTGTTGCTACTTTGTAAAGTCTAGTAGGTTCTAATAATGATCAGTCCCATACTGTGTTTTATACCTAAATATTTCTAAAATGCTACATCCACCAAGCCTGTTTGACTACAGAGTCCTGTTTTATCTTGCGTTATCTGTATTTTTGGTTTTGTTTTCTGTCTGGTTTAAGGAGTCATTTGTTTTCTGTTGCTTTCAACCTGATTTATGCTGTTTTGATTAAAGTGATCTGGTGTAAGGCGCTTTTAAATACAATTAATTATTATTATTTTTAATATATGTATATATTTATGTGTGTGTTGGCCTAAAATCACTTATGATTTCAGAGTTTTTGTGGATTGATCTCTACCTTTGTCTCAAATCCATTTCAGAGCCATTGTCAGTCTTACAATAAAGAGAAGAGCTTTGAATAACATCATGGCAGTGAGAAGACTTGAAGAGGAAAAGAAGATCCTTCTTGGAGACAGGGCCATCACTGGAAAACGTTCAGGCCACGATGATCCCCTGCCTGTATTCCAGTAAGCCAGGTAAAAGTACATATTTAAGTAAAAGTAAAACCTGTAAATCAGACAGTTTTTTTATTTTCAACTTTGAAGATTGGTCATCCCCCTGACAGGAAGTAGCAGAGCATCATCAGCAGAACGGCAGGATAAAACACACACCAAGCTGCAGGAGAGACGCTGTTATCTGCAGGGTTCATCAGGAGCAGAGAACATCAGCTTAGACCTGCTTCAGAGGATGAGCTCTACAGTGACTGACATGTCTGATGAAAGTAAGTAATCATCATTTGTAAAATGTTTTTTTTTCTTCAATCTTCTATTCAGTTTAAACACAGTAGGTACTGTAGCAGACCTGCCAACCTGTACACATTTTGCGTTGCAAGTACGCAATCTGACATCCAAGTACGCTGGTACGACTCGCTCCTCTAAACTACACAAAAAGCTGCGGACATGTGAGTTCTGTGGAAAATTTTGCACGTGCTCTCCCCAGCCACCTTGGCCATCTCCTCCGGGGGATCCTATCCTAATGCGCTCACAGGTCAGCCGAGAAACATATCCTTCCAGCCAAATTTTCCGTAATTGTGTGTCTGTCGTGTGTGTGCGTGCACGTACATGACCACGCTGATAGTGAGAATGACAGCGATGTCTGCAGTTGCATTGACAGGCTGAGAGACGTCCGTTACTCGCTTTGCGACCGCTGTGGCCTCATTTATAAAACTTATAAAAATATATATGTTTATAATTTATTATATTTTATATGAAATTTATTTTAAAAAAATTAAAAAACGGGTCAAAAAGGGAGTGACTTTCTCCGCAAACTTTAGGATTTATAAAAGAAAACGTGACAGAGAAATGTAGTAACTGTGCAAACTTTGAACTTTTCTTAAGCACATTTTGGAGGCAGTCAAAAAAAATTGGAGACGGTCAGACTAAATAAAAGCACTTTCAGTCAATATTATAATGTGTTTTTAATGAGGTGGGGTGGGGCAGGTTGTAAAAGTAGAAGCTGTGATGTGGGGCGGTTTGGTGTGGGTCAGAAGTTTTCAAATGTGCAGGACCCGCAGGCCGATAAAAACCCTGACCTGTGCATCACTAGCGCACAACCAGAGTCACGCGTGCTCACAGCGTGACTCAACCTCGGATAAGAGGAGGAAAATAGATGGATGGATTAATTACATCATCATTTGAAAACTGCTTTTTGTGTTTGGTCAGGTTATCTTCATACAATAGTAACATTTGTTTAAAACACACTCACACATATATAATATAAACTTATTCCAACATTTTTATATAGATATTTGATGTCTTCTTCAGCCACTTTTATATATTTTATCTTATATTCTATTGGACCAGTGTCCGTCTGCCCGTCAGGAGGGGAATTCGTCTGAGAGGACGCACAGCGGTTAGGTGGCTGCTGACCAGGAATGACTGAGGTCATTATAAAAATGTAAATTAGGATGGTCTTAGTGACTAAGTTTGACTGAAACCAAATCAGAAGTTAAAGCTGATCATCCTCTCAGCCTCCTGATGATCAATCTGCTGCAGCTGAAAGATGGTAGAGAGGAGCCTAAGCTGGACCAGAGCCTGACCTAAGCTGGACCAGAGCCTGACCTAAGCTGGACCAGAGCCTGACCTAACCTGGACCAGAGCCTGACCTAACCTAGACTAGAGCCTGACCTAAGCTGGACCAGAGCCTGACCTAACCTGGACTAGAGCCTGACCTAAGCTGGACCAGAGCCTGACCTAACCTGGACCAGAGCCTGACCTAACCTGGACCAGATCCTGACCTAACCTGGACCAGATCCTGACCTAACCTGGACCAGAGCCTGACCTAACCTGGACCAGAGCCTGACCTAACCTGGACCAGAGCCTGACCTAACCTGGACCAAAGCCTGACCTAACCTGGACCAGAGCCTGACCTAACCTGGACCAAAGCCTGACCTAACCTGGACCAGATCCTGACCTAACCTGGACCAGATCCTGACCTAACCTGGACCAGATCCTGACCTAACCTGGACCAGAGCCTGACCTAACCTGGACCAGAGCCTGACCTAACCTGGACCAAAGCCTGACCTAACCTGGACCAGAGCCTGACCTAACCTGGACCAAAGCCTGACCTAACCTGGACCAGATCCTGACCTAACCTGGACCAGAACCTGACCTTACCTGAAGGATGATGGCTCCATGTTAGAGAATTGTTTTCAGACTCTCAGCTCTTAACTTGATGAAAAGTTTCTTATTATTTTTATTTTATATCCTCATCCACACAACATCTGTTGATGTGACTAGCCTAGCATTCATTACTCACCTCTCTGACTGCAGCACACAGGGAATATCTGGACCACAGCCAATCAGAGGGAGGACCAGATCCGCCCGCGAGCCGCTGATTTCTGACCTGCTACCCGAGTGTCTCCTGACTCTGAGCTGCAGTTCTTTAATAAATCCACGTTGTCAGTGCGATATCGTCCTGATGATCTGACTACAGCTGACTGTTGTTTTTAGTTTAACTTCTGAAGCGTCAATCTCAGCCTGCAGAGTTTAGCGGTGTATTTCTCCCCCCCGCCCCACTCCTTAGCGTGGACAAGTTTGGCGTTGATGTGACCATTAAGATTTATGTTTTAGTATCCATGGTTTAACGTGTGTCTGTTGTTGAACCACATGGAGATCTGCAGAGTCACTGAGTTTTTTTTTTTGACCCGCACCGGTTCTAGAGGAAAATCCTCGGTCACCCCGGAGCGACCTGGGATAATTTTAGTTGCATCTTTGGGAAATTAGGTCGCATTTGCAACCAAAATGGTCGCACTCTAGAGCCCTGAGTGCGCAAATATAGGCTATATATTTTCCATACTGTTTGTTTAAACTTCATGCTGAAGGTGTGGCGACTTTTAATTAACCGTGGTGGTGCGCCACGATAAATTACATGTAGCGGAAACCCTGGTTTCTACCATATACCATTTATACCGCCCACCCCTAATCCATGCCATGCCACATTGAGGCAGTAATTCATGCAAAAGGGGCCCCAACCAAGTACTGAGTACATATGCATGATTATACTTTTCAGAGGTCCAACATTTCTCTATTTAAAGTTCTTGTTTTATTGATTTCATGTAATTTTTTAATTTTCTCAGATTTTGAACTTGGGGTTTTCATGAGATGTAAGCCATAATCATCATGTTTCACCTGTAGCCTACATTTATTACACTGAAAATTGTACTATTTAAAAAGTTGTTTATTATACTGTAATTTTTACAATATTTATATAAAAAAGGATTTCAGGTCAGACAAGTTTTCCAGTCTGTCAAGCAAACTGGTACTCTTTTGTTACTTTAACCATATTTTCCAGTGATTTGCACATATACCAGGACATATTGTGGCTCAAACCTTACTTTAAAAAACTGTTGGCAATCTATTTTCAAGGAGCATGTTGTATAGCTTGTTGTGACATGTGCAGTGTGTTTGAGCCCTAACAGCTTTATTGCACAAACACATTTTAATCCAAATGTTTTGGTCATAATTTTAATTTGTATTTTTAATTGAATGCAGGCTCCATAGATCTCAGGACAAAAAGAAGAGCCTTTGACCTTACTGCAAGAGGAGGATATTCTCATGGCAGAGATAAACCAACACTGGAAGTATCTTCTGCATCACATGGATTCCCTGAAGGAACTTTCTGATGAAGTTTCAAAATGGTACTCTTCAAAGTATGTTATCAAGCCTAATGTGAATATTACGTATGACAGGGTTACTAATATGTTTTTCTGCCAGGTACAGAAGATTCACTGTGGTGCCTACATGAGGAGGTGTTAGGACGTCTTCCAAGCCTGCTACTGAAGAAACGGCAGAACACCAGGAAAGCAGTGAAAGACGTGAGGAGCTGCTAAGTCTTCATTAAAGCAGAGGCCAGAAGAAACAGCGACATCCTTAGCGATCACAGAGGCTTTTCAGATTACTCTGACAGTGATTCTGACATGTCTGGTGACATGTTATAAGATCATCGAACATTCTACCAGCTTTTCCTCTTTTCACCTCCAAACGTTTTTAGTTTTCTGCTAGCTGAAAAGGTGTTTTTTGGGGGGACTCTAGTATTTTTATCTTAAAATGGAAGCACAACCGCCGGCATTAACTTTCCCTTTCACTTCCGGGATGTTCAACTGCAATATGTCTCCGGGCGGATTAATGGCGGATCCAAGCAATGCGGAAATGCAGCAGACAGACAGCTGGATTGTTCGGTCCGAATGATAGGATTGGCTGAAGTTTTTAGAGAACTGCGGGACAACTACTTTATTGATTTATTTCATTTTTTCATCTCCACAATATATTTATGGCTATACTATGTTAGAACGTTGTTAAGAGGCTTAAAAAAATGTTAAAAGCTACATTGTTTACCTGGTGCTGAGTATGCTTTTACCGTATTTTCCGGACTATAAGTCGCACTTTTTTTCATAGTTTGGCGGATCCTGCGACTTATACACCAATGTATAGAATTTCACATGTTTTATTCACTTTAACACTGCTTTTAAACCGCTAGATGGCGCTGTAGGCCTGTGTACGAATTAGCCACCATGCTTAGTTGTAATATTACCACAGCACCAGACATGTGAATGAAGATCACAACAGAGGGAGGTATTGCTAATAACATAGCAAAGGAGAGCCGACCCCCGACTGGAAAAGTATTTAAAAATCAGGTAAACACCAGACAGCTGTTACGCATTTGTAACTCAGCGGAGATCCAGGTGCTTCTGGTGTTATGAGCAGCAGCAGAAGCAGCCTGTCTGTTTACTTCTGTCTCACGTCTCTGTAAACCTGCACGTTGACAGCGCGAAGACCGCCCCCGTAACCCTTTTATACCGCCAGTGAGTAATCTTTTGTGAAAAGCACATGATTGCACAACTTTACCGGCGCCGTCTGAACCCTTATGAACGACGGGCTCCCAGATACCGGCTCAGCTTTGCGGCAAATTGCTGGCATTGTTTTATGAAAACAGCTAATAATATGAAATACCCGTTCTTGGTCTTGGATTTTATAAAATAAAATTTCCTCCAAAAATGCGACTTATAGTCCAGTGCGACATATGTTTTTTCTTCTTTATTATGCATTTTTGGGCCAGTGCGACATACTCCGGAGCGACGTATAGTCCGGAAAATACGGTAATATGAGCCTACGTTTTCTTAAACTATATTTTGTAAAAAGGCATTCATCTTTACTAAAAATGTTTACAAAATATCTTGGTCAACATTCAGATCCTGTGTGTGTACCCCATAACTCTAAAAAAAATTGGCAGATCACATTCAAATTTTATAAACCAGATACACATTTTTTGCAGGAAAAAAAAATCTTAAGATTGAACGTTATATTTTCTCTTTTTCTCCTCACCCTCTGTCATGATCTCACACAAATCATAAAGTTTCAGAATAACATGCATTGTTGTTCTTTGAAAAAACAACCTAATTAAGGTTCTATCTAGAGCATCTTAATTGAGCCATTATTCCTCTTAGAAGTTCTACTGTGTGTTATTAAGGTTTTCCTTGATGCCATATTGCCAGGCTTATACTGCTTTAAAGTGGCATTTGGTGCTGTACAGGTACAACATGAACAATAGTGTAGGCAAAGTTGAAGTTAATGTCAGGAGCAGTCAGTGTTATCAGTATTATTGTTTCCTCCTAACAGTGCACTGTCCTAAGCTAAGGAGCTTTACTAACACAATTGCAATATGCTGTTGTGACTGCCTTATTTGCTTTCTGCTTTTCACCATTAACCTTGAACCACCATTTTCACTCACCCCTCTCATTGGTCTTCTCTGAGCATGTGACTCTAAAACTATGGTTCTTCTCATAATTGTGTAAGACAGAGGTTCCCAACCCCGCTCCTCAAGGCCCCCTGTCGTACATGTTTTAGAGATTTCACTGCTCCTGCACACCTGATTCAAATGACTGAATTACCTGCTCAGCATGTCATCAAGTTCTGCAGAGGCCTGTTAATGACTTGTTCATCTAAATCAGGTGTGTTGGAGCAGAGAAACTTCAAAAACATGTAGGACAGAGGGCCTTGAGGAGCAGGGTTGGGAGCCTCTGGTGTAAGAAATGTTTATTTTACTTAACTTTTTAAGCATACTGCTATTATTTTTGAATAGTACTGTACATTTGAAATTAACTTGTGCTTTATTTAACACAATGCCTGTAAAATTATTTGTTCTGTTAGAAATAAACGTTTTTATAATTTTAACTTGTGTGTTTTTTCCTATCCAATTTACCATTGTGGAAATTTTGAATTTTATCATGGGGAGTGTGTAGGGCCTTTTGGAAAGACTACCGTACATACGTTGAATGGATGAGCTACAAATAGTTGAAGGGGCAAAGCTCACAGATTTAAAATGGCCAAACACAGGGCAAGTCCCTTGATTGGAAGGCAGCTGGGGGGAAATGTGTGTTGGCATAAGAAAATGTAACACTATGAAAAGGCTGTATGAAGAACCCCTGCGGTTCTTACAGAGTATCAGCGATAAATCCACACTCAAACAAAAGGACAAACATTTTCTGGCTAAATTTATGAACAATGAAACTTAATGGCTTATAATTATTTACTAGCTCATATTACAAATAGGCTTTGACAGGTCATAACATGGTTAGGTTGGTTTTTTTGCCCTACAACAAAATGGTAGTTTGTTGGCCTAGATGATTAATGGAGGCCTATTTTCATGTGTCATTTTAGATTGTTCCGACATACATAAAACTGAAATTTGATTGAGTTGAGCTCTGTGAGCCTGGTGGTGTAAACCTTGGTGGGCATGTCTCCCCCACCCGCACCGCAGAAGGTCTTTAAAAAGCACATTTTGTGTTCCTATTTTATTCAATGGAAAACTTTCCTCAAGTGTCTTTTTTCCAATTATATGGCCAAACAAAAACCTCTGTGGCTGAAATTAGGCTGAGTGGAGCTCTGTGTGAGTCTGGTAGGTCATGTAAACCTTGGTGGGTGTGGCCCCTCAGGAAGGCCTTTAAAGGCCCACTATGTGGTTTTCCATGTATTATTAATGGAGAACTTTGTTTAAGAGTCTTTTTAACATTTATATGGCCAAACAAAAAGCTAGGGGGGCAAATTTTGGTTGAGTGGAGCTCTGTGTGAGTCTGGTATGTGGTGTAAAATTTGGTGGGTGTGGCCTCACAGAAACACCCTTAAAATAGGGTCAGTATATTACAATTTTTGGTAAAAACTCAGGCTTATATCTCTGGAGGGTTTTTTTGGACAGAGGAGACAATAACATGGTTTGTCTCAGCAAAGGGGAACATTTTCAGGGAACTCGTGTTTTTTTTTCAGACTACACTGCAAAACCCAGAAATTTTAGTTCATAACTAAGTAAGTGTGCCACCTACAGGAGGCTCACATATGTTATACATCTTAATGAGACCTTTCTATTGATGTGTGTTTCATCCCTGTACGACCTTCAGGGGTGGAGTTATGGTGCTTAACAAGGTGCAAAAAGTTGGGTTTTGGCGCCCTCTAGCCTTGCAATGGAAGATCGTAGAAACACAAGTTTTAGACCGTCGTGTTCAGCTCAGAGAGACCTTTCCATAGAGCCCTCAGCCAAGCCTCTAAGACCATTCGTTCAGAAGTTCACTTTTTTCTGCAGCCAAATGTTTATGACCTCAGAGTTGTTGCTTTTTTAGATGTCTGCTGGATGAAGCTGTTTTTGGGGGCAGTTTCAATAAATCAAAGTATAACATATGCCATTCAGACATATATGATGGTGCTCTGGAAAGGCTGTCCAGAGACGTTGGTCCCATGTCTGTAGTTTAACCAGGACCAGAGATAGAGCCCTTCAAATAGGTCAAAAGGTCAAGCGATTAATCTTTTTGGCCGTGGTTTGGCTATGCAGAGGGCTACAGATCTGAAATTTGGCTGAGTGGAGCTCTGTGTGAGTCTGGTATGTCATGTAAACCTTGGTGGGTGTGGCCCTTCAGGAAGGCCTTTAAAGGCCCACTATGTGGTTTTCCATGTATTATTCAATGGAGAACTTTGTTCAAGTGTCTTTTTAACATTTATATGGCCAAACAAAAAGCTAGGAGGCTGAAATTTGATTGAGTGGAGCTCTGTGTGAGTCTGTTATGTGATGTAAAATTTGGTGGGTGTGGCCTCAGAGGAACACCCTTAAAATAGGGTCAGTATGTTACAATTTTTGGTAAAAACTCAGGCTTATATCTCTGGAGTTTTTTTTTTTTGACAGAGGAGACAATAACATGGTTTGTCTCAGCAAAGGGGTACATTTTCAGGGAACTCGTGTTTTTTTTTCAGACTACACTGTAAAACCCTGAAATTTTAGTTCATAACTAAGTAAGTGTGCCACCTTCAGGAGACTCACATATGTTATACATCTTAATGAGACCTTTCTATTGATGTGTGTTTCATCCCTGTACGACCTTCAGGGGTGGAGTTATGGTGCTTAACAAGGTGCAAAAAGTTGGGTTTTGGCGCCCTCTAGCCTTGCAATGGAAGATCGTAGAAACACAAGTTTTAGACCGTCGTGTTCAGCTCAGAGAGACCTTTCCATAGAGCCCTCAGCCAAGCCTCTAAGACCATTCGTTCAGAAGTTCACTTTTTTCTGCAGCCAAATGTTTATGACCTCAGAGTTGTTGCTTTTTTAGATGTCTGCTGGATGAAGCTGTTTTTGGGGGCAGTTTCAATAAATCAAAGTATAACATATGCCATTCAGACATATATGATGGTGCTCTGGAAAGGCTGTCCAGAGACGTTGGTCCCATGTCTGTAGTTTAACCAGGACCAGAGATAGAGCCCTTCAAATAGGTCAAAAGGTCAAGCGATTACTCTATTTGGCCGTGGTTTGGCTATGCAGAGGGCTACAGATCTGAAATTAGGCTGAGTGGAGCTCTGTGTGAGTCTGGTATGTCATGTAAACCTTGGTAGATGTGGCCCCTCAGGAAGGCCTCTGAAGGGCCCACTTTGTGCTATTCTATTCCTATATAATTCAGCCTCAAACAGTGCCCCCTATAGACTGGACGAAAAACTACTAAACAGTTTTCCATGTAATTTTCAGTTTTATCCAAAGGAAAATATTTTTGCTGTTTAAATATGTTATTGTCAAATCGTACTGTGTAAAAATGCAATAGAAATACAGTGCAACTGTGTAATGACATTTCTGATATGTTGTGCTGGAGCTCAGCTTTGCCTTTTCTACATGATGTCAAAATGTATAAGTGGCAATAAAATATGGTTAAACAGCTGTGGTGTTGAATTCAATCATGTAAAACTTATCTAAAACACTCTAAAAACCATTATACATCGATGCTACCAGTGAGAAATTACACATTCTTTGGATCTTGAATGTGCCATAAAGCTATTGAGACTGCTAAACATGCCTTTCATGTTTTTAATGCCAGGGTTTACTAGTTATTTTATTTAATAACTTCATCCTTACCTTATGTTAGCTGCTGTAAAGTGTTATGGCTAAAG
>SSNR01000110.1:793965-816940 GCA_006937965.1 Callopanchax toddi | reverse complement strand
TATGTGATGTAAAATTTGGTGGGTGTGGCCTCAGAGGAACACCCTTAAAATAGGGTCAGTATGTTACAATTTTTGGTAAAAACTCAGGCTTATATCTCTGGAGTTTTTTTTTTTTGACAGAGGAGACAAGAACATGGTTTGTCTCAGCAAAGGGGCACATTTTCAGGGAAAATGTTTTTTTTTCAGACTACACTGCAAACCCCTGAAATTTTAGTTTATAGCTAAGTAAGTGCGCCGCCTACAGGAGACTCACATATGTTATACATCTTAATGAGACCTTTCTATTGATGTGTGTTTCATCTCTGTACGACCTTCAGGGGTGGAGTTATGGTGCTTAACAAGGTGCAAAAAGTTGGGTTTTGGCGCCCTCTGGCCTTGCAATGGAAGATCGTAGAGACACAAGTTTTAGACCGTCATGTTCAGCTCAGAGAGACCTTTCCATAGAGCCCTCAGCCAAGCCTCTACGACCATTTGTTCAGAAGTTCACTTTTTTCTGCAGCCAAATGTTTATGACCTCAGAGTGGTTGCTTTTTTAGATGTCCGCTGGATGAAGCTGTTTTTTGGGGCAGTTTCAATAAATCAAAGTATAACATATGCCATTCAGACATATACGGCAGTGCTCTTGAAGGTCTGTCCAGAGACGTTGGTCCCATGTCTGTAGTTTAACCAGGACCAGAGATAGAGCCCTTCAAATGTATAGGTCAAGCGATTTCTTTCTTTTGGTCGTGGTTTGGCTATGCAGAGGGCTACAGATCTGAAATTTGGCTGAGTGGAGCTCTGTGTGACTCTGGTATGTCAAGCAAACCTTGGTAGATGTGGCCCCTCAGGAAGACCTCTAAAGGGCCCACTTTGTGCTATTCTATTCCTATATAATTCAGCCTCAAACAGTGCCCCCTATAGACTGGATGAAAAACTACTAAACAGTTTTCCATGTAATTCTCAGTTTTATCCAAAGGAAAATATTTTTGCTGTTTAAATATGTTATTGTCAAATCGTACTGTGTAAAAATGCAATAGAAATACAGTGCAACTGTGTAATGACATTTCTGATATGTTGTGCTGGAGCTCAGCTTTGCCTTTTCTACATGATGTCAAAATGTATAAGTGGCAATAAAATATGGTTAAACAGCTGTGGTGTTGAATTCAATCATGTAAAACTTATCTAAAACACTCTAAAAACCATTATACATCGATGCTACCAGTGAGAAATTACACATTCTTTGGATCTTGAATGTGCCATAAAGCTATTGAGACTGCTAAACATGCCTTTCATGTTTTTAATGCCAGGGTTTACTAGTTATTTTATTTAATAACTTCATCCTTACCTTATGCTAGCTGCTGTAAAGTGTTATGGCTAAAGTACTTATGAGACCATCAGTAATGCAAAGTGAGTAGTACGTGAAACTGCATTATTTAGTGTCCAAGCCAGTGTCTGCAGCATTGTTTGCAGGGTGTAAGGGACCATCTGATGCTGAAAGTGAATCACAGGTTGGATATCAAATTGTGATATTAAAGCAAATGTGTTTGGTAACTTTCACCTAAAGTCATTTCTGATAAACAGCAAACTTTGTTTCATCTGATAATTTTTATTACAAGATAAATCAAGAAAGTGATTTTTTACAACTTGATTTCAAGGTGATCAGCTTAGATCAACTCAACTCAACCTTTATTTGTAGAGCACTTTATAAACAACAGTGTCGACCAAAGTGCTGAACATTGCATAAAATAACTAAACATTAAAAACAGAAAAATGTCTGTCTGTCTCTGTCGCCACGGGACTTCAGCCTGGTCCTGGGGACCTCCAACAACAGCTGATTTGCTGACCTGAGAAATCTTGCTGGTGTGTAAATGTTCAGCAAGTCCACAATATACTGAGGTGCCAGTCCGTTCAGTGATTTAAAAACAAACAACAACATTTTAAAATCGATCCTGAAACGAACCGGGAGCCAGTGAAGAGAAGCCAGCGTCGGTGTGATGTGGTCATGTTTCTGTTTGCCAGCTAGAAGACGAGCTGCAGCGTTCTGTACCAGCTGCAGACGGAGAATGAGGGACTTATCAATACCATAGTAGACTGAGTTACAATAGTCCAGGCATGAGGAGATGAGAGCATGGATGACTTTCTCCAGATCATTTTGAGGGAGATAACCTTTAACCTTAGCTATGAGTCTGAGCTGGTAAAAACTGATCAATGAGGCTTGAAGACAATCAATGACAAACAGTCAATATGGAGCAGTTATTTTTGACCGAGAACCCAAACATGGTTAACATGAAACTAACACAACATGAGGGTTAAGTAAATTTACTTAGTTACTATCCACCTCTGGCCACAATCCACTCAAAAATTGTTCAGCTGGTTCACAGGCATCATCCCAACTATAAGGAAAAAATTTAAAAGGTTAGAATTATGTGTTTGATTTTCATCACTTTGAATCTATCCAAACATTGCTTATGTTGAATTTACCATGTATTGCATGGGGCCCATTGGATTTGACGTCATTATTTCCCTGAAAAACAGATATTTGGGAAGAACAATTATTCAGTGGAGCTCATATATCAACCCCAGTGAGTTTTATACAATGATTATCAACTTCACAAAGAAACTTAAAAGACATTCATTAGTTTTTCCTCATATGTCAATATTTGGGGCAAAAAGTGTCAATTGTTCAACTGACTTAAAGTGCCTGTGACTCCATATTTAAATCACTTTATATTAAACAGGTGTAATCTTTGATGCCTCTAGATTAGCGTTGCACCATTATAACTCAAAATACGCTGTAATTATTTCCTAACGAGCAACTCAGAGATCAAAAGAAAGCGCCGCCTTCCGGTTCTGCTGGGTTTCTCCTTATTTGGCAGCCTGACACTTCTGCTGCAGCAGGGGGCAGTGTCCAGCAGGGGGCAGTGCCGTCGCGTGAAAGAGAAACGAAACTGAAACTAAACACTACACGGTCTCGTGACTTTCGGGATGTTCTGCTTTAAAATGCTCCAGCAGCATTAATGGAGGAGCCAAGCAGTGAGGAAGTGAGGCGCTTCAGCGAGACAGACAGCCGTTTTGTCCAATAGTTGCTTTCGGCCCGAGGCTGAGGTTTTTAGAGAACTGCGAGGGAAACACCTTATTTTGGTTTTTGTTATTGCCACAATATATTTAAAGTTATACTATGTAGAACGTTGTTAAGAGGCATAAAAAAAGTTTTAAGCTACACTGTTTACCAAACTACTGAGTGCAGCTTTAAACTGAATAGAAGATTGAAGAAGAAAAAACATTTTACAAATGATGATTACTTACTTTCATCAGACATGTCAGTCACTGTAGAGCTCATCCTCTGAAGCAGGTCTAAGCTGATGTTCTCTGCTCCTGATGAACCCTGCAGATAACAGCGTCTCTCCTGCAGCTTGGTGTGTTTTATATCCTGCCGTTCCTCTGTCAGGGAGATGACCAATCTTCAAAGTTGAAAATAAAAAACAGTCTGATTTACAGGTTTTACTATTACTAAAATATGTACTTTTACCTGGCTTACTGGAATACAGGCAGGGGATCATCGTGGCCTGAACGTTTTCCAGTGATGGCCCTGTCTCCAAGAAGGATCTTCTTTTCCTCTTCAAGTCTTCTCACTGCCATGATGTTATTCAAAGCTCTTCTCTTTATTGTAAGACTGACAATGGCTCTGAAATGGATTTAAGACAAAGGTAGAGATCAATCCACAAAAACTCTGAATTCATAAGTGATTTTAGGCCAACACACACATAAATATATACATATATTAATAATAATTAATTGTATTTGAAAGCGCCTTACGGTGAACACCAGATCACTTTAATCAAAACAGCATAAATCAGGTTGAAAGCAACAGAAAACAAATGACTCCTTAAACCAGACAGAAAACAAAACCAAAAATACAGATAACACAAGATAAAACAGGACTCTGTAGTCAAACAGGCTTGGTGGATGTAGCATTTTAGAAATATTTAGATATAAAACACAGTATGGGACTGATCATTATTAGAACCTACTAGACTTTACAAAGTAGCAACAACAAACATGAGTATACATTTCTCTGTGACTGTACCACGGAGGATTATAAATAATAAGTTCAAAACAACGTTGAACGCGATTAGCTAGCAGCGGCTAATTAGCTAGCATGCAGCACATTTTCAGTGTCAACATAGGTTAAAAATGTATTTATAAATGTCTTACATCACTCACTGTTCCACAGACATGCTGCCATTTACTCTTAAAACTGCCAGCAGCAGCTTTGTGAGCGGACATTGTGTTATAAGGTACAAAAATGACTTACAAATTCAACATTTTGCTTACCTGGCGTCGCTGACTGTGGTATACGATGACGTCATCGACGCAGATTAAAAAAAAAACAACTTAAAACTTTATTAAAAAACCGATTTTTTCCTGTAATGTCAAACCGCTCCCCCGCGCGTTTCATTTATATTAAAAATGGTCATTTTCTGCTGTTAAAAATAAACATAAATGAAGCGACTTGGTCCAAACCGGATGCTAAAATCACTGCATTTATTCAGAAAAACGGGACAAATTATGTAAAATCTGAACTCCAAAGAACAAAAAGTGAAAAAAGTTCAAATTCATCAGCTGTAAAGAATTGTAGAACATTTTAAAACACGTTCCATAAAACGGAAGAGGCTCCGCCTCCATAATCATGTAGACACCTTAGTATGGGTGATAACGACCTACTGAGCCCACTAGGAGGCACAGGCGGGCCCGCCTAACCCATGCTTATGGGGGAGATTTTCGCTGATAACAGCCATTCAATGATATTGATAATGATAACATTCGAAGCGGGTGTGTAAAGACGGGGATGCAGGAGGTGTCAGGCAGACGGCAGGAGAGTCTGCAGTGAGATGTATGTAAATCAGTCCACAGGTTATCACATCTGCTGGTCTGCGTGCTCAGGTATGGTTGTGCACGCCTCAGTGGCTGTGTGTGTGTACCTGCTGCGTAAGCACAGCTGTAATGAGAGCTGATGAAGCGGGACGTGCACAGTGGGTTGTCTCTAAGACCTCCACACTCTCCTCTGCTCAGACATCCTGACACACAGTTAAGGCATCGTGAAGAAAAACGATTCTAACAGGGTTCTTCAAGCACTTTTCATATGGTTCTCTTTTCTCATAGTCAGGTTCAGTCTTTTTCCTGACTGTCCAGGACTTTACAGCAGTGATGATTAACCCAGGTCCCACTGACTAGTCAGAGACAACACTGAGGTAATGAGTTCATTTTCATCCATCCATCCATTTTCTGTAGCCGCTTATTCCTCCACAGAGGGTCGCGGGGCGAGTTCATTTTCATTTGGATTGTAATTAATGACACTTTGTTACGAACCCCATCTAGGAGGGAGGGTTGTAAGAAAACAATCACAATGAGGAGAGGAGACGAGAGGTTTAGGGTTAGCTT
Source organism: Callopanchax toddi (assembly GCA_006937965.1). Taxonomy (NCBI): domain Eukaryota; kingdom Metazoa; phylum Chordata; class Actinopteri; order Cyprinodontiformes; family Nothobranchiidae; genus Callopanchax; species Callopanchax toddi. The sequence goes on along the minus strand of SSNR01000110.1, from coordinate 811,519 downwards.
GAGAAAATTAAACAAGTTATGAATAAAATTAAAGACCTAGATTCAAAAGTAGTATTTCTACAAGAAACTAATTTATTAGGAGAAAATAAGGCAATTAGGAGGAGGTGGCAAGGCACTATTTATGCATCATCATTTTCCTCTCAAGCGAGGGGCGTTATGACCCTTATTCATAAAACAGTACCACTACATGTAAAAAATGTAATTAAAGACAAGTTTGGAAGGTACTTGATAATTCAAGGCTCCCTTCTTTCCGAAAATATAAACCTGGTGAATGTATATGGCCCTAACATACATGACTCAAGATTCTATGAAGATCTGTTTTATTATTTATCAACACTGGCTGAGCAATATGTGATAGCTGGAGATTTTAATTGTGTACTAGACACTAATATGGACAGGTCCACAGGAATAGACCAATCGCATAATAAATGTAGAGCTGTGATCAAACATTTCATAAAGGAACTAAATTTAGTAGACATATGGAGAGATTTGAAAACAAATACTAAAGCCTACTCATATTACTCTAGTATATTTATAACGTACTCAAGAATAGATTACTTCCTGGTCTCCTTTGAACTACGCTCCAAAATTCCAAATTGTTTTTATGACATTATAGCAATATTAGACCATGCACCATGCTGCTTGGTGTATTCAGACAAAAAACTAACAAAAGATCCACCTACATGGCATTTTCAGAATAAATGGTTGCAAGATGAGAACTTTGTAAAGTATATAGAAAAGCAGATGGATGAATTCTTCCAATTTAATACAAATCAAAGAACAGCAGGAATAAAGTGGGAAGCATTTAAAGTCTATCTGAGAGGGCACATCATCAGCTACACTGATTCAGACTTATCAAGAATGAATACAACTAGAACATAAAATAAAAAGTCTTCAAGAAAGAATAAATATTACTTATAATTCACAATTAGAAAAGGAGATCTTAATTTTTAGAGCAGAATATGATTAACTCTCAGTGGCTACGGCAGCAGCTACTCTCTGGAGATTGAAGCAGTCAGTCTATGAACATGGAGACAAATCAGGCAACTAGAAACTAAAACACCAGTTACATCCATTTTAATGAATTACCGTATTTGCCCGAATATAGGACGACCCTGATTATAAGACAACCCCCCCTTTTCAAGACTAATCTTCAGAAAAAGACTAAATTCACTTTTTAAAGAAACAATTTTTATTGAAATTTTGAGAAAATTTAACTAATGCTACTAATAATGACAGACTGCTTTAATATTTGCTTATTAACAGTGGTGCACACAACTAGTCCACCAGTCCACTGTACTGATCTCTCTGCCCGAACGCACCTTTGCTGACAGGAGCTTTCACGGTCAGATTGTGCAACTTCGCGATCATCAGACACTGATGAACTTCACATCTAGTTGTGGAGCTGAGATGGAGTTTTCATGTAGGGGAAGCTTGTTTACACACACACACACGCTGCTGCGGCAAAATGCGCACACACACACACACCTGCTCCATGAACGAACAGACACACAAACCGGCTGCTGTGCCATGATCGCGCACACACACACAAACCCGCTTTTGCGCCATGATCGTGCAGACACACACACAAACCCGCTTTTGCGCCATGATCGTGCAGACACACACACACAAACCCACTTGTAGCTGCTGTCACAAACAACTCATATTTATTTCATTAGTTTAATATTCAGTTAAAAATGGTAAATAATTACATTCCGTAATAAATACATTTTAGTAAGTTCATGTAAGTTAATGTATTTTATTTAAAAACACATTACCTTAAAAGAGGAACTTATCTTTTGTTCCACACATTTTGTTGTTCGTGGGCACAAGTTAATTGGCACACAATTAGAGAGCCACATGAGGCACTGTGACTGGCACGTCTGCAAGAGACTGGTTCTAAGAAGCTTCTTCAGAAGATAAAGGAGTTTTTTTTTGTTTAAGAAGCTGTAAAGTTCATTTTTTATTCCTCTGGAGTTAATGTGGCCAATGAGGTAGTTTTTCATTTGGTGTGTGTTATTTATGTCAATTTTCTATGTTTTGTCAACTAATTAAGGTTTGTATTTCTTTTCTTAGTTCTGATGGCATTTTTGGGGCATTGTGAGGCATGTTTAAGAACTGTTGTCCACAATAAATGTCTGTTAAAACCCAAGAACGAAGTTGAGCCTTGAATGAACTCGAGAGGAGTAACAGTCAGAACTCAGCCTGCTTCGCGCTGGAGAAGTGCAGAGAGATGGGACGGAGCCTGCTGCAGCCGCGGAGCCGACAACGAGTAGCTCGTTAAGGGGTGACGTAACTCTCTAACATCAAAGAAAAAACCGACTGCATGCACGGACTACCCGAACCAAGGCAGCCAGTGTCCAGGGGTGCAACGTTGTTGATCCACCACCAAGTAACACGTTTAAAATAAGTTAAATGTGAAGAGGTGAATTAACCTTGCTAACTTTAAAAGGGACTCTGTTAAGTGCTTATGGGGTAACCTGCTGTGGTATAAGAACAAGTTTAAGTTTAACCATCTGTTTAATTTATACAAAGTGTTTGCAACTAAGCTAATTTGAAGTGAATTATAAGTATTTTGACTATTTTAAAAGGTACACCAAGGTACCTAAAGGACTTGTTATAATTTAGTTTTTACATGAAATGTCATTTTCTGTTCTTTAACAAGTAAAAAGGGTTGTTATTCTGCGTTAAGATCTTGTACAATTACACTTAAGTTAATGTTTGAAGAAACTAAGTTTATAAGTACATTTAAGGGGTTGTACAGTATTTAAGTTGAGTTAGAAAAAGAAAATTAAATTAAAGGGTTTAGTTAAAGTCACACAACACAATAACGTTAAGAATTATTAAGGATACTAAAGTTATTAAGTTACTGAAGTAAAGCCCAAAGTACACACACCAACATGAACAGTGACATAGCCAAAAAAGACGATGATGCTCAAGCTGAGGAGGTTCAACAAGAAGGAAGTTGCAAAGAAGAGACCTCAGATACAAGTTCATCAGAGGATTTGCAGCAAGAAGAAAGTCACAAAGAAAAGGCCTCAAATATAAGTTCATCAGAGGTGAGCGCAAGTCAAGCTGCTGCAAAGGAGGGCTCGAGGAAAAGTATAAGACAGAGAAAACGCACTGAGAAAGGCCAAGCGCTATATGAAGAAAAGGTGAATAAGCTTCAAACTCGTTTCAAGGTCACTTATGACAAATGGAAAACTGTTGCTAAGCAAGCTAAAAGAGCACTCAGTGCACCTGTTAAAACAAGTTTGCACTATCACATTGTTCAAGTCCAACACACATCAGGAGAGGTGAAGCAAGCCTATGATAAGCTACTGTAGCGCCGGCAAAGGCGTTACTATCTCTGAGTTCTGACCTCTGGATCATCAATACATAACTCATCTTTTTTCCCAATAACTTGGATTAAAATGACTCTTTTATTATGTTGTAACCTGAATCAACATTCCTTCCAGGACCGGTCGTGTCGGAAGACTCAGAAGACTTTCTTTAGTTAATAATTAAACTCAAAGACTCTTTGATGTCTCATTCTAAAAAGACACTACCTTTAATCCACTGTCCAGAAATGTCTTAATATGATTAATTCATTTTCTTCCAGTATTCATGAATGTTGATGTTGCATCAGTATTATTTCATGGTTTCTACTTTTGCTAAAAGGTTAAAGCATATTAATAATCCATCTAAGTTTAGCTGGGTTCCTTAATGACGAGAACCACGTGACTTGGTAACTCCTTCCCATTGGGCCACGCGTCCAAAACTTTCCACGGTCAGACTTCCTGCCTGGAAGCTACCGAGTCCTCGAGTTCTCGTTTCAACCTACAACGAGAGAACAAGCCCTCCGTTTTCTCCGCTACACGGTAGGCTTTGATGCCGACTGCCGTTTGGGGTACTAGCCCCAAGCAGTCGAGGACATTTCTCCGGCTAAGAAGCCAGACACCATCCGTCTGCTTTTGTTCCGCCAGCCATGGGGAAGAACCTGCTTAGCCTCTGCCCCAGACGATCATGGAGCCGCAGACCAACTCATCAGACACCTCCGTGCCTTTGGTAACTTCACGTCACCGGGGACCAGACCGGGTTTCGTCAGGTTCTCACAGCCTCCCGACGAAACCTCAAATCCACGCCGAGGTGGTCCCGGAGCGGTCTCAGCAGGTACCAACTCCGATCTGGTTAAACCGAGGCTCTTGATGAATAACACTCCTTTCAACTTAGTCTCAGCTCCCCTCATAACTAGCTCAGACTCCCTAGAGATATGTAATATCTCACGGGCTCTCGTCATTAACTCTCAGCTTAATAACATCAGAAGAATCTCTTAAGATGCAACCATCTACCTCATATCTGTCTGTTCGTTCAATCTGTTTCTTTAATAAAATAACTGTAGTCTAAGTCTGCTTCTGGGTTATAACTTCCAAATATAACGTACGTAGGTCTTCCCTTTGAATCACAAGAACCTAAAATATCCTGCATAAACGTTAGGTTAGTGAAGGTAGCTAACAGTGATTAGCATAAAACCAACAAAACTAAGCTAATAACCTTTCAGAAGTGTGTCCGTATTATAACAATAAAAACAGGTTATATTACGCTACACTACGCAGTTACGAAACACCTGACAGAGACACTCGTCGCAGAGTGGACACATGTGAAGCAGTTTCACAAAAGATAATACAACAAGCCCAAGAAAGCATTGCGGCAGAAGAAGATGGGAAAGATATAGAAAAGAGATCAGAGTGCTGGAGTGAAGCTCGCTCAGTATTAACTTCAGCAGCCTCCCAGAGATCCAAACACTCAAGTAGTATACGTTCAAGCCACACAAGTAAGTTGTCTGTCAAAAGACAAGAAGCAGCAGCAGAACTAGCTGCAACTGAAGCCATGCTAAAAGTAATGGAAGAAATGGAGCATGAAAGAAAAAGGCTTGAAGATCTCAAATTGGAGAACAAAGAAAGGCTTGCAAAACAAGAAGCAGAGAACGCTGAAAACCAAAGATTACTAGAGCAAAAGAAAAGAGAGCTTGAACGTTTAGAAACCGTAAAGCAAATGAACGCTGCCAAAGCCCGACTGAAGGTGTATGAGCAAGAATGCAGATCAGATGAAGAAATATAAGACCTTCTACATGAAATGAGCAAATCAAGAAAGGCCACGTCAAATACAGTGAGCCAGCCTAAACCTATACTTGCTCCTTCTAGCCTCAATCCAAGCGCACAGCCATTTGTTATGCCACAAGTCACCTCAAGTGAGAAACCTACAAGCAATCCTACACAGGAAGATGCAACAACAGTACTGGCTAAGGTTTTATCAGAGTCCATTAACATTAGCCGTCTACCCGTTCCAGAACCTGCTGTTTTCAATGGTGATCCTATCAAGTACAAGGATTGGAAAACTTCATTCCAAATGCTGATTGAAAGAAAGAACATCCCAGTGAGTGAAAAGATCTACTACCTCCGCAAGTATGTCGGTGGTCCTGCAAGAAAAGCCATCGAAGGTTACTTCCTGCTGGAAACGGATACGGCATATCAAGCAGCTTGGGACACTTTGGAGGAAAGATATGGAAGTTCATTCATAATCGCTAAAGCCTTCAGAGATAAGCTTTCATTGAGGCCAAAAATCGGAACAAAGGATAGTGCTGAACTAAGAGTTCTCAGACGTTCTCAGAGGCTGTGAAGCAGCTATGTCTCAGATAAAGAGCCTCGAAGTTCTAAATGACTGTAGTGAGAACCAGAGAATGCTCAGCAAACTTCCTGATTGGCTCACGGCAAGATGGAATAGGAAGGTTATTGAGATTGAAGAGGAGTGTGGTTCATTTCCAACATTTAGCAACTTTGTTGACTTTGTCACAAGAGAGGCCAAGATAGCATGCAACCCAGTAACATCGTTACATGCGCTCAAACCAAATGACACAACAGAGAAAGTGAAACCTTTGAAAGCACAAAGTGTCAGAGCAAAGACATTTGCAAGCAGCGCAGAGGAGAAAACAGAAACAAACAAATGTGTATTCTGTGAAAGATCAAACCATAACATTCATACATGTTGGAAGTTCATGGAAAGGACCATAGCTGAAAGAGTGCAGTTTGTAAAATTAAAAGGACTGTGTTTTGGATGTCTCAGCTGTGGACACTTATCCAAGAAATGTGAAAAGAGAAGTATTTGTAACACCTGCAAGGGAAAACACCCAACGTGCTTACATGAAGAAAGAGACAAAGTGAAACTAAAGGGATTAAAGAGAACAAGGAAACCAAACAAACCAAAGAACAAGGCAAAGAAACAGTAAGTGAGGCAGTTTCTAACCGTGTGATCCAAGGTGATAAGAATCATCTCACATCTACAATAATTCCAGTTTGGTTGTCCACAACAAGCAACCCAGAACAGGAAATGCTGGTATATGCCCTCCTGGATAGTCAGAGCGATACCACATTTGTTCTGCAAGAAAAGGCAGACATTCTGGACACGGACAGGAAAAATGTACAGTTAAACTTGGAGCATCTCGCTGAAGAGATCGCCCCTCTGATTGACTGTGATGTTGGCCTGCTCATAGGTTATAACTGCTCACAAGCATTGGTACCTAGAGAGGTTGTGTCAGGGAAAGACAACGAGCCCTTTGCCCAAAAGACCGATCTTGGCTGGACAATAGTAGGAGGTGTTGATCCTTGTGTTGACTATGGAGACAATATTGGATGTAGCCACAGAATCATTGTCAAAGAAGTGACCCCAAGTTCATCATCTGATCAGTTGTTGAAAGAAGTGCACTACATCTGTCGCACCCACGTCAAAGAAGTTGTCACAACATCAGAGATAATTAAGGTGCTTGAGACTGATTTTAATGAAAGGAAGGTGGAAGATTCTCACTTCTCTCAAGAGGATCTACGTTTCATTTCAATAATGGAGGAGGGAGTGAAAATCCAAGAAAATGGACATTGTGAGTGTAGCATCATTCAATTAATCCACCTTTCTCCTGCATTATATGAAAACTGCCCTATTGCTTGACCTCTGATAAACCTTTGCTTTTCACCAGACTCTTTTCACTCTATCAGGAATTTGCAGGCCTGGTGAATTAATGTCAACAGTCTCTGACCTCAGGTGGTAAGATAGCACCTCCTCACATCTTCACGGGACTTGTAGAATTAAGTTTCCTCAGGAGAGCCATAAACATTCTTTCCCTGTGCTTTGAAGAAGCAGAATCAACATTTTTCATCCAGAGACATGTCTTAACAACTAACCCCCCCCCCCCCCCCCCCCCCCCCCCCGTTGATATCAGAATCCCCCAAACAGGTTGGTCGTCTCTAGCCCCGGAGAAGACGCCACGAAAGTCTTTCAGATGCTAATGTTCAGTACTTTGTGAAAACAGCCTCAAAGCTGAGGGCAGACACTGAGGAGCCCCAAACTGCAGATAATGTCACATACTTTGGGAACCTCTACCCAAATAAGTGCTCACCTCTTTGTTTCACAGGAAAGTGAGAGATTTCTCTCATCTTACTCTCATAAAAAGAACTTTAACTTCTTAAAATCCAATGTCTGTGTCATTGTCCTTATTTCTGTGTTTCAAATTCATTTACATGCGATTTCTGTGTGTCTACCAGACCTGTGGTAAATTCCTCGACTCAGGTATAGACTTTAGGCATCTTTAAGTTTAAGTTTTAATTCTAGGTACAAGTCAAGTGAAGTTTGAATGTGTTTTTATGAATGTTTTTAGGGGAGAGTTTTATGCATTTTATTTTATGTTTTATGAAGATATGTCAAAGACGATTATCTGTTTTTATAGTAAAACAGATAATAAAGTTATATCAATTCCTGTTAACCAAGATAACTGGAGTTTCACTTTTCCCATATTTGCTCACTCTCCAGAAGGCCTTTTTAAGTTCATATTGATAAAACTGGTAATATGTCAATTCAAACTATAAGTTCATCTGGTTTGTTATGATAAGAGTATTAAATGTGGTGCTGTTCTTTTTCTTTAATGACAAATTAAAATTGAAGGATGTGTGACTTGTAAAACTGACTTTAGGGACCTTTCAGAGTGAGAGAAAATTAAACTTTATTTTCCTTGTATTAATTCGACTCATGTCCCCTCTTCAAGACATTAGAACCTCCTCTTAAGATAATTATTCACGCCTACAGGACTCCCCAAAATTAGTTAAGAAGATGTTATTGGTCATCCTAAAAGGACACCCCTTTAGGATAAAACCCCCTGTCAGGAGTCCTGACCCAGTCTGTTCAGTTAGTAATTCAGTTCTAGTTCCGGTTTTAGTTTCAGTTCAGTTTTAGAGAGTTTAGTTCCAGTGAGTTTTTCTAGTTTTTACTTTCAGTCGTTTCAGAAACAGCTGCTTTGACCTTTGCTGACCTCCTGCACAAACTCTTCTTCCTACCCTGATCAGCATCAGGCCTCAGCAAAACCTTTTTTAGTGCGGCGTTTTATTTTAATCTTGCAGTACCTTTAAAGAAACTCAGTTTCTTAATTTTTACAGTTTAATTTTTGCGACGTTATTTCAAATCAGTTTAGACGTCGATTTAGGAAATCCAACTCCATCTACCTTTGGGGTTAAAATAGTTCAGTTTTCTAAAGAGTTCTGGTTCCGCTGGCCGAAACCCCAACTCTCAACCTAAGCAGCCACAGCAATTGTTCCCGATGACATCAGTGACCTCCGGAGCGGAAGGCTGACGTCAACCTGACTTCGAACCCATCGGGTCTACAACTCGAGGGACTCGCAGGAAAAACCCTGTCCGTCCGTCGGAGCCTCATTCCCCATTGGGCCGACAGCTTCGTATCCATTCGGCACTGAAGGTTGGTCTTACGTGAACTTTCATGTGGCTGTGACATTAAGAATGATGCATCCTTTGATATCTGAGCTATATTAAACCCCAACACTTTCCCTAAACCTTATCCTAAATTTTAAATCACTTCTCCTCTTCCAAATTACAGCAGTCAAAATAAACCCCCTTTTTATTCATATATCTCACTCTGCAAGCTCCATTCTCATATCTTAATATTTTAACTATTTGTGTATTCAATATTTCACTTAAACTTCCAGTTAATTACTCTCACTGTCATAATTATCAAGATGGTTAAAGTCACCTGTGTTCATGCATGATTCTGTTATTTGACAAGGTTGCAAACTGTTGATTTGACTTGTTAATAAATATATCCTCTTAGTAATACGTAGTTGTGATGTTTTGAATTGAATGGTGTTACACTTCATAAATCAGAAATTCACTCATTCAGACTTGTCAGACTGATTTAACACAACAGAAAGGTTTCTCAGGTCATCCTAAAACCTGGGTGGTGCCCCGAGTTTATTAGTATTATTAATAATAATAATATCACTATTGTTGTTAATAATCCTAATAATATATATTTTATAATTAACATTGTAGGAATTTCCCCCTACATGAGCTACCTTTACCATTTAAAAGGGACAGACCAAGTCTAGGAAACAAAAAAAGCTGTGCAGAACACAGACTCAAATGTCTGAAGAAAAGGTTTGAAAGGGACAAACAATATCACGGTGACTACATCACGTTTATGAATGACATTATAGAGTGTGGAGATGCAGAAAAGGTGCCTCCTGAAGAACTGGACAAACACCCAGCCTGGTATATACCACACCATGGGGTGTACCATCCCCAGAAACCTGGAAAAATAAGGGTGGTGTTTGATTGTTCGGCAAGATATGAAGGAGTCTCATTGAACGATCACCTGTTGACAGGGCCAGAGTTAACCAACAATCTGGTTGGAGTCCTGTGCAGATTCCGAAAGGGACAAGTGGCAGTGATGTGTGACATCAAACGCATGTTTCACCAGTTCAGGGTCAAAGTGGAAGATCAAGACTATTTTCGCTTCCTGTGGTGGGACAATGGAGATTTCCACTCTCCTCCATCTGTCTACCGCATGCGTGTTCACCTGTTTGGAGCCGCTTCATCACCAGCCTGTGCAAACTTTGGCCTTAAGTACATCGCAGCACAGGGTCAAGAACGATTTAGCAACAATAAGATTTATTGAAAGGAACTTTTACGTGGACGATGGCCTGATCAGTTTCTATTCAGAAAAGGAAGCAATCCAGCTGGTGAACGAAGCAAAGCAACTCTGTAACACTGGGAAACTGCACCTTCATAAGTTTGTTTCCAATAGCCAAAGGGTACTTGAATCTCTTCCCAAAGAAGATTGTGCAGAGACAGTAAAAACACAAGACCTCGCACTTGGTGAGCAACAGACTGAAAGACCGTGGCCTCTGTCTATGACCCACTTGGGCTTATGGCGCATTTCATCTTACTTGGCAAACAAATACTGCAACAAATGTGTCGTGACAAGGCAGACTGGGACACACCACTCTCAAGTGAACTCAAGCCACAGTGGGAGTCCTGGCTGTCGGATCTCAAGAACCTTGCAGATGTCAAGATTGACCGTTGTTAAGGATTTTCAAGTAGTTCAAAAATATGAACTCCACCATTTTTCTGACGCAAGTGTTGCGGGATATGAAGTCTGTAGCTACTTACGAGCAATCAGTGAATCAGGACAAATCCATTGCTCACTTGTATTTGCCAAGTCCAGTGTAGCACCCACCAAGGTGACTACAGTACCACGATTGGAGCTTACTGCAGCAGTCCTTGCAGTACGTGTAAGCGACATGCTCAGAGCAGAATTGGAGCTGGAAAACGTTGAAGAATTCTTTTAGACGGATTCGCAAGTTGTCTTGGGATACATCAACAATGAAGCAAGACGCTTTCACATTTTTGTGGCAAACCGAATCCAGCGTATCAAAGACAGTACTAATCTGACACAATGGAAGTATGTTACATCAGAAGACAATCCCGCTGACCATGCGTCTCGTGGATTAAAGGCCAAAGATCTTGATGCTTCCAATTAGTTTAGTGGACCAAGTTTTCTCTGGCAAGAAGAGCTTCCCAGAGGAGAGATTAAGGTGGGAGAGTTGAAAGCACAGGACCCAGAAGTACGAAAAGGACTTGTGCACCACACGTTGACAAGGGTGGATTCTCTCGCAGAACGTTTTGCGAAATTCTCCAGCTGGTCAAGACTAGTCAAAGCTATTGCAAGACTCATCAGATTTGTGAAAGAATTCAAAAGGATGCAAAGTAGAACCAATGAAGCTTCAACTCTTGAAGAAAGACAAGAAGCCGAGCTTACAATCATAGCCATTGTACAAAGATCAGTCTTCACCAAAGAAATCAAGGAGCTTCAGTCAAAAAAGAGTTGACTAAGGACCAGTGTTAATTTTGGCGTGAAATTTTAATTTAGTTTTAGTCTTAGTCTTTTGACTAAAATTCTTTTTCATTTTAGTCTAGTTTTAGTCGTCCAATTTGTTTAATTTTAGTCTAATTTTAGTCGACTAAAATTCTGAACTATTTTAGTCGACTAAAATAGTTCAGAATTTTAGTCGACTAAATATAAAATAGGCATATTTCACTAATATTAATATATTTTCCTCTGGTGCGTTTATTTTACATTTCTTTAAATGAATTGGGGTAACACTTTACCTTTTTTAACTTTGGTGCATTATTAAATATTAATAAACAAATGGGTCCTTTATCAACATTCCCAATATTGTTAATGACCCCAATTATAAGACACAGCCCTTTCCAAGACTAATCTTCAGAAAAAAAAAACTAAATTCACTTTTAAAATAAACTATTTTGTTGAAAATTTGATTAAGTAGTTTAAATATTATCTTATTTAGAGACTTTTAATACTTTTTTTATTAATTCAATCACAAAGATCCGTAATTCATATTCTACTGTGTGTTGAGTTCTGTCAGGAAAGACACTAGAGATCCTGAGCAAAAACTGAGCAAATAAATACCATAATAATGCAAATTGTCAGAACTTTGCTCATGACATGTCAGATCAAAAGTCTGCAGGCTTTAACTCACAGAGTCTGATCAGCTGTTCTCACGCTGCGGTCCGTCTCCTCACACAGAACGTGATCTCCACAACGCTCCGTCTTCGGTCATTTCACTCCCATAACTCCATATTTCCTGTCTCCCTGACAGCTGTTTGAAGCCTCTGCTGCATTCATCACTATTATCTTAAAATTAGCGTCGTAACTCTGCCTCTGTTCTGTTCATGTGACCCACTTTTAATAAAGTGTTCCTGTCGGAGTCTGCTTTGCTGTTTACAAACTCTGGCGCGACCCGACAAGGCGGACTCTGATTGGTTCCTTTCTCATCTACTTCCGCCTGCTCCGATTGCTGATTGGTTCTTTGGTATGTTCGTCAAATTCTTTCCGTTTTCTGATTGGATTTCGTCACTGTCAATTCTCGTCTCGTCTTTCGTTGCTGACGAAAAGGTCCGCCGATTTAGTCTTCGTCATCGTCTTTTTCCGTTTTATATTTTTGAATTTCGTTTAGTTTTCGTTCGGTAAAATATATTCGTGACGAAATAAATAACGAAAATATTTCGTCTACGAAATTAACACTGCTAAGGACAAGAAAAGTAGGCTCTACCTACTCAATCCCTTCCTGGACAACAAAGGTGTCCTCAGAGTGGGAGGTAGATTGGAGCAAGCCACGTTGCATCCATATGTAAAGCACCCAGCTATCTTACCAAAGACCAGCCACGTCACAGGGTTACTGATTGATCACCATCATTGTTGTGTGCAACATCAAGGTCGGGGCATGACAATCAATCAGCTAAGGGCAAATGGCATTTGGATACTTGGATGCACTCGAGCAGTGTCATTCTGTATCTACAACTGTGTCAAATGCAGGAAATTCCGATGTGGAACAGAAGAGCAGAAAAAGGCAAACCTGCCTACTGAAAGAATGGAACAAACTCCTCCCTTCACATATTGCGGGATGGATTGTTTTGGCCCATTTTATGTTAAGGAGGGAAGGAAAGAGCTGAAACGCTATGGACTGCTGTTCACATGCCTTTGCTCTCGTGCAGTTCATATCAAGTTACTTGATGGCATGTCAACTGATGCTTTTCTGAACTCACTTCGTGCTTTCATTGCCCTTCGCGGGAATGTTCGTCAGCTGCGGTCAGACCAGGGAACCAACTTTGTTGGGGCAGCACGTGAGTTCCAGGAAGCAGTAAGAGAAATGGACTGTGAAAGACTGAAACAGCTAGGCTGTGAATTTGTTATGAACCCTCCATCCTCCAGTCATATGGGTGGAGCCTGGGAGAGGCAAATCCGTACAATCAGAAGTGTGTTGACCTCTAAACTGGATCAGTCATCCCGAACATTAGATTGTTCATCATTACGAACCTACTTTTACGAAGTGATGGCCATAGTAAACAGTCGACCCATCACCCCACACCTGCTCAGCGATCCTACAGGACCTCAACCACTGACACCCAATCTTCTCTTGACCATGAAATCGTCAGTAATACTACCACCTCCAGGAGACTTTGTAAGAGAGGACTTGTACCTTCGCAAGAGATGGCGTAGAGTTCAATTCCTGGCCAATGTGTTCTGGAAGAGATGGAGAAAGGAATACTTGTTGGGTCTTCAGCAAAGACAAAAATGGCAGAAAACAAGGAGAAATGCCACGGTGAATGACATAGTGATCATAAAAGATGACACGGCACCTAGAAATGATTGGAAGGTAACAGCAGTGTATCCTAGTGAAGATGGATGTGTACGCAAAGTTCAGCTGTTGGTTGGTGACTCTTCATTAGATTGCCATGGAAAGAGACTCTGCAAACAAGTACACTTGGACAGACCTGTTCATAAGACTGTCACATTGTTAGAAGCAGACTAGACCCACTCATAAGTTCATAATAGAAATCACAAGTGATTTGGTGGGAGTGTAGCTGCTGTCACAAACAACTCATATTTATTTCATTAGTTTAATATTCAGTTAAAAATGGTAAATAAATACATTCCGTAATAAATACATTTTAGTAAGTTCATGTAAGTTAATGTATTTTATTTAAAAACACATTACCTTAAAAGAGGAACTTATCTTTTGTTCCACACATTTTGTTGTTCGTGGGCACAAGTTAATTGGCACACAATTAGAGAGCCACATGAGGCACTGTGACTGGCACGTCTGCAAGAGACTGGTTCTAAGAAGCTTCTTCAGAAGATAAAGGAGTTTTTTTTTGTTTAAGAAGCTGTAAAGTTCATTTTTTATTCCTCTGGAGTTAATGTGGCCAATGAGGTACAGTTTTTCATTTGGTGTGTGTTATTTATGTCAATTTTCTATGTTTTGTGAACTAATTAAGGTATGTATTTCTTTTCTTAGTTCTGACGGCATTTTTGGGGCATTTTTAACCCTGTCTGTTAAAACCCAAGAACGAAGTTGAGCCTTGAATGAACTCGAGAGGAGTAACACCACTGTTGCGCCATGATCGCGCACACACACAAACCCGCTGTTGCGCCATGATCGCGCACACACACAAACCCGCTGTTGCGCCATGATCGCGCGCACACACAAACCCACTGTTGCGCAATTATTGCGCAGACACACACGCAAACCCGCTGTATGTGTGAGGGAGTGTGTGTGTGTGTCAGGTGCATATAAAGAACGGTGAGACAGATGAGGTTCTGAGGGAGAATGCGTGTGTGAATTGAGCGAGCGATGCAAGCCCTCACCTGTACAGAGTCTGCTCGTTGAAAACTCCTGCTGGGTCTGGAAATTTTCTGGACATTTTAATCCTCAGTACTAGTAAACCTGTAACTTTGAACTAGGCCAGGCCCGGACCTCTGGAACCGCTTGCGGTCTGAGCTGCTTCCTGCCGCTTTGACCAAAAAGCCTGCGCCCTCCGCCGGAAAAACTAGGGCGCGATAGTAAGACGACCCCCCTTTTTCAAATTATTTTCAATGAAAAAAACCTTGTCTTATACGCGGGCAAATATGGTAAATCTAGATTTAATCTTAAACATTTTTTCAAGTATCTTAAATTGAGAAATTTTATTCAAAAGAGTCAAAATAACGAGGTGACAAAACCGTCTAAATCATTTCTGGAAACTATGATGACAAAGGATAGTATGAGGACGGGGATAATCTCTGAACTTTATGCTGTGTTGGTATCCAAGTCATCGGAAAGCTCAACATCAAAATTAAATAGTCAGCTTCTAATACTGTATGAAATAGCTGAGTAGACAATAAGAAGAAGTCGATTCTAGTGTGAGATTTATGAGAATGTGAATAAAAGGAATAATCCCGAGTCTGAGGTACGGTGTACATTTTAAGACATCCTCAGGTCTCAGACAAAAACTCCTCAGTCGTCAGTCCTCAGGTCTCAGACCAAAAGTCCTCAGGTCTCAGACAAAAAGTCCTCAGGTCTCAGACCAAAAGTCCTCAGGTCTCAGACCAAAAGTCCTCGGTCCTCAGACCAAAAGTCCTCAGGTCTCAGACAAAAAATCTTCAGTCCTCAGAACAAAAGTCCTCAGTCCTCAGACCAAAAGTCCTCAGGTCTCAGACCAAAAGTCCTCAGTCCTCAGACCAAAAGTCCTCAGTCCTCAGACCAAAAGTCCTCAGGTCTCAGACCAAAAGTCCTCAGGTCTCAGACAAAAAATCCTCAGTCCTCAGACCAAAGTGCCCTGTTTTTCCTTGTTCTGGCTTGTTTTCTAGCTGTCCACACGCGCTCACCCGGCGGCCTCTTTCTTGCTCGTCGTGATAATATCATAATTCCGGAACCCTCCTGAGGATCGGAATTCTGGGAGGTGATTTTGCTGACAGCCTTACTGATTACATCGGAAGCTATATTTGTTGCTGCAGCTTTAAGATGCGGTTTAACGAGTGAAACTCCTTTCTTAACAAAGGGTGATATGAAGCGGAAGAGCCGAGCAAAGACGGAACCAAAGCCGCGCCCATACATGACGGCCTGACCAGAGAAGCCTGGTAGTTCCCCACCTGTCTGGTTCACATAATATTGCACAAAGCGAGTTGGTTCTTCTGTATGTGTTAGGTACGCCATCTCCCCCTTTCTCCAGAAGCTGTAACTGGTTTAAAGTGGAGCTTCACAATCGTCTTTCCGTACACAAAGTCCACGCACCTGTTCCGATCAGATTTAATCTGTATGCAGATGGTTTTAATGTAGCTTTTGGAAATCAGAACGTAATGAATTGTGTTATATCTTATTCCTATGATGTCACCAAATTTACCCTTCACGCTCACCACACCTAGCAGAGGCGAGTAGCTATCACCAACGGTCTGAAACTGAATGATGTCAGTGTAGACAAACAGATTATATACACCTGTGCCAAAATCCGAGGGGTGTGGTGCCGATCTGTTAGAGACGGTCCACCACTCACCAGCGTTCAGTCCAAGTATGTAGGCCAGAGGTGAAGATGTTAGAATTTTATGCTGGCCATCCCCTTTAAACTCGAACTTCTTGGAAATGTTATTATATGACAGATCAATGCTCCGATTATATTTCTTGAGAGCTGGAACTATAACATCGGAAAGGTCTTGAGGTTTCTCAAAATACCCCCCTCTGCAGAACTTTACACTGTACTCCACATTGCGCTCGGGTCCATCTCCACCGTCCTCTTCATATACAGTGTTCTTTAACTGAAAATATGAATTTAGGTCCGGCAGATTGTACCATGTGTGGGGATACACAATCTTGCATAAACCAACGACCCAGTCGCCACTCAACTCGATAGCTTTTGCCAAGTCTGTAGTGTAATCCGAACTCGTGTTATTTTTAAATACATGTCCGCTGGCATTGGAGGGAAGAGTCACGTAGAAGCCCTCATCACCCATCATGAGTGTAACAGAAAAGTTATCTGATGGCTGTGGTGTGAATAGCACACTGTTACGGATCAGTCAGTAGAACCAGGCTTTATAGTGCTGTTGTGACATCACCTGGTCACTCAAAATGGGAGGATGGTCTTATAATTATTTTATGTTCTGAACATCCGAGGCTCTGATCCAACTGTTGAATTTGTCAGGCCAGTTCCTCCATCTTACAAAAACCTGTTCCTCCCCATTGACTCTCCGCCGCTTTAAAATCTTATCCACATGATATATTTTTTCACTCCCAACTTTCACTTTCTGTAGCTCTGTTTCATAAAAAGAACCCTCTATAGGCTCTCGATCATAATCTATCAGTTTGTACACAGGCGGGTAACGATGTATGCAGCGATCGATTGCAAACAACTCATCAGTGAAGCTCTTCTCATATTTCTTATCAAACACTCCACGCAGCTTTGAGATTCTAACTAGATCTCCCTTCTTAAACTTCATTTTTGTCATGCTAGATTCTTTTGCAGAGGCATCCCCATAGAGGTTGTGTAGTACTTGCAATGTGTTCTCCGATGTCACCTGCATAGGGCTCATCTTAATGCTTGAATGGAAGCTGTGGTTGTAACTTTCCACAAGTTTTTGAAGAACATCAATGTATCGGTGGGTGTTATTGGCTGTGAAATATCTCCACATTCTCCCTTTCAAAGTGTGATTAAACCTCTCTACAACAGACGCTTTCAGATCACTAGCGGTACTAAAGTGAACAATACCATATTTAGCCATTAACGTCTTAAACTTTGTATTATAAAATTCTTTGCCAGCATCCGTCTGCAGCTTTCGGGGAATCTGACTCTCTTTAAAAATTGATTCAAAAGCCCTAACCACCTCACTCCCAGTCTTGTTCTTTAAAGC